>LPNX010607354.1:70716-122621 GCA_001517045.1 Pseudotsuga menziesii | reverse complement strand
TAGAGCAGATGAAGATAATGGTATCATAGATCGGTCAGGAACTAAACTACAACTCTCAAGTCCATGATCAGTCATGTCTTCTGACAATATACATGAATTTACTGAGTCTGATTTGAAGCTTTCTGTGACATTTAGTTCATTTCACAAATATACAGAAGGTTGGCAGAAATATAACAGGTTTTATCTTTGAACTAAATGATGAGATCTATTTATACAGAGGGCAGAGCAATTGCATCACAGTGTGCAGAGTTCAGGGCAACAAAGCATTTCACAGCTGGATGGATCTGAACATGTCTAGCATGCTATAAACTCTTGCAGACTTTTCCCATAAAGACTAGATGGAGAGACATTTGAAACAGTTCAACAAGGAACATGAGCAACTGCTGCAATAGAATACAAGAGTGGAGAAGCCACCATTAGTTGTCAGTCTGGAGAGATCTTTTCATTTTTATTTGAGGCCTGTTGCAGTTATCACCTGGATAAACACTTTCAGTATTTCAAACTTTCAAGCACTTCTATATGAAAGCCCGTGATGCATCACACCGAAACAAGAAGAATTTTTTGCTGAAATCGCGTGATCTTGCAGGGAAATTTTGACGGCCTTCCCGAAATCCAAATTCAAATCTGGAAGCACCAATGGATATCTTATGATCTGTAGATAAAAATCGACTATTCGAACATGCAAAACGGACATTGGACGGTTGAGAAAATCGATTTTTTCCAAAGGCATTTTTTTCAGGAATTCTTCAGCTTTCGGCAGCTTAGGCGAGCCCCACAGAGCTCATTAGCTGCCAAAAGGACTGACTTCCGGCGGCTAAGGCACGAAATCAGCAGAATAGTTAGCTGCCAAAAGCCTGTTTTTGCAAAGGTTCTCTAATTTCGCCCAGAACTCAGTTTTGATTCGCTGAACTGACAGAAATGAATGGATTATAAAGTATTTTATCTATATCTCAGAGGTTTTGAGCGAGTTTTGAATCAGTGGGTACCTTGACTAAGTTTCAAACCTTGTTTGGAGGAACATCTCTATAAGTCGACTACCACATCATGAAAATCAAATCTGTGGCGCGCCCAATTCAGTGCACCGAGCCTTGGAAGGCTGCTTCATTTCACCAACCATCAAGCTGTTGAAGGAGATCTCCATATCAGAATTTCCTTGATTTTAGGGATCAGTCCCTATCTTTTTGTTTTTGACTGTCAGTTAATGTTTTAGTTGAATTTAACAGATCCATGCTTTTAGGATCTGGAAACTGTTTGTAAAGGCTTTAAAAGCCTAAGAACTCACACTGAAAAAGGGTTCGATTTAGGATATATGTTTGACTATGTACTGGACACTTCTTTTGCTATATTAATCACAGTTTCCTTTGGTTATTAGATATCAGTCTGTCCACTCTTTCATTATTCTACATTGATTTTATTCAGTTCAGTTGTTCAGAACTGTCATCTTCTGATATAGCTCATGGATGAATTAGTGTTTCTTTATATTCTTGTATGACCCTGCATTTCAATGTATTTGGTTATCTCGAATGCTTTTCTTCATACCTCGATTATTTACTGTGGCTGATATTTAATTCCTCGAAGCACTGGCTTATTTAGAGGCATGGCATGTTGTCTTACTGCTTAGTCTTTTAATTGTCCTATTGATCCACCTTTTCAGAAAACACAAAAATATGATTTCTCAAGTTACCAAGCATACTTAGCCATAACCACTAAGTAGTTTCTTGGAGAGCTAACACTGCCCTACTCAAACCCCTCTGCTCTTATTATTCATGCTAATGAGGCAAGCAAGATTTGGCATGAAAGATTTGGCCATCTTAACTATAAGTATCTTTCTGATCTAACTGAAACAGAAATGGTCATAGGGTTACCAAAGATTAATTTTTCCAAGGGAGTCTGTCAAGGTTGTATCCTAGGAAAACACCCAGAGCATAAATTTGAGAGAGCTAGTCATGAGAGAACCTCCGCACCTCTTGATTTGATCCATAATGATGTTGCTGGTCCATTTCCTCATATTTCAATGATTCAAGACAAATATGCATTGACCTTCATAGATGAGTTTTCCAGGTATTGTTGGGTTTACTTCTTGAAGCATAAGTCTGAATTTTTTGACCTCTTCAAAGTCTTTAAGGCCTTTGATGAAAACCAGTCAGGGAGGAGACTCAAGATCCTCATATCTGAAAATGATGGTGATTATGTCAAGTATGAGTTCATTCAATATTTTAAAGATGTATGTATTCAAATGCAGAATTAAATCCCTTACATAGAACAACAAAATGGTGTTGCTGAGAGAAAGAACAGATCACTAAAGGAGATGGCAACCTATATGATGGAGGCTAAGACTTTGCACCAAATTTTTGGGCCGAGGCTATAAAATGTGCATCCTATATCCAAAATAGGTTGTCTCATAAATAGCTTGATGGTATAACTCCTTTTGAAGCTTGGAGTGGGCACAAGCCAGATGTGACCCATTTCAGGATTTTTGGCTCAAAGGCTTGGGCTAGAATTCCAACTGAAAAGAGAAAGGATTTGCAGCCCCAAAGCCAAGAGTGCCTATTTTTTGGGTATTATGAAGATTCAAAAGGGTACAATCTGATCAACTTGAGCAGAAATAAAGCCTCCATTGAAATGAGTGTCCAGTTCCAAGAAGAGCCTTTAGCAGCAGTTGAAGTTGGAGAGTCTTCTTCACCACCAGAACCATTGAATATAAGTGAAGAGACAAATGAGTTTTCTGATTCTGATATGTCTGATAATGATGATTTAATTACAGATCTTGATAGTCCTACAAGACAAAAATGGGCAGCAAATACCATTCATGGAGCTACGGAACTAGCTAGAAATCCTAGTGATCTTAAGCGGACTAGATCTCAGTTTGAGAGTTCACTGCATATGAAAGACCCTTTGTTTACAAAGAAGTGCTATCTTATGGTTGAATCAGACCCACAGACATATGAAGATGCAGCACATGATCCAAGATGGCAAACAGCCATGATAGAAGAATGAATTCAGCTCACTTCGGAAGAACAACACTTGGGAACTGGTTGATCTTCCCCCAGGGAGGAAGCTAGTTCAATGTAAGTGGGTTTTCAAAACTAAGTTTGTTGCTGATGGTTCACCTTTGAAATACAAGGCAATATTGGTATCCAAGGGCTACTCATAGGTACATGGTATTGACTACAATGAAACCTTTGCACCAGTGGCAAAGATGGACTCCATAAGGCTAGCCTTAGCCATTGTAGCTTCAAAGCAATGGGAGGTACATCACATGGATGTGAAGTGTGATTTCCTAAATGGAGATCTTACTGAAGATATTTACATGCAGCAAACTCAATGGTTTATTTCTAATCCATATTTTGTGTGTAGGTTAAAAAATAATTGTATGGGCTCAAGGAAGCCCCCAGAGCTTGGTATGCCAAGATTGATGACTTTTTGCTGTCATTTAGTTTTGTTCGATGTAATTCTGATCCTAATGTTTATTTGAATCTGATTAATCATTATTTGATGATTATTGTCTTGTATGTGGATGACCTTCTGATTACAGGAAGTTGAAAGAAAGAGATCGCCTCCTTGAAGGATGCAATGAACCATGCATTTTCTATGACTAATTTGGGGTTGTTGAGCCAATTCTTGGGTCTCGAAATTGCTCAATCCTAACATGGAATAAAATTAAATCAGTCCAAGTATGCTTTAGATTTTCTAAAAAAGTTCAACATGAAATATTGCAAGCCAAGCAAGACTCCCTTCCTTTCAGGAGTTAAGCTTGAAGAAGCAAGTTCTTCTCCTATGATAAATAATACATTGTATAGGCAGTTGATTGGGTGTTTGCTTTACCTTACACACACTTGACCTGTAATTTATTATGTAGTAAGTGTGGCCTCAATATACATGGATCAACCTCATGAGATCCATTGGAGAGCAGCCAAAAGGATCCTTAACTTTGTTTAGGGAACAAGGACTCATGGGATCTTCTACAAAGCTAAATCTGATCTTGATTTGATTGGGTTTACTGACAGTGATTAGGAAGGTGACAACATAGATCGAAAGTCAACATCAGGATATGTGTTCATTCTTGTTGAAGGACCAATCATCTAGTCAAGCAAGAAACAGAGTGCCATAGCACTCTCATCTACAGAAGCAGAGTACGGAGGAGTTGTAAATGCAACAACTCAATGTTTATGGTTGCAGGGGATACTTGGTGAGTGTGGATTTGAATCAAAATTTTCAACTATTATATATTGTGATAATCAGAGCATCATTCAAATCTACAATGATCCAGTTCAGAGACAGAGAACCAAACACATTACAGCTTGTGAATGATGGCACCATTCACCTACTCTTATGTGCATCTTCAGAACAAGTAGCATACATCTTCACCAAAGTTTTTTGTGAGAAGACATTCAGCAATATCAAATCACTACTGGGGATTGCTGATCATGCTGTGAATAATGATTGATGACAAGATTTCTAAATTTTGTTTTACTATCCATGTTTAAGGGAGGATTTTCCCACTGGCTTTTTGCCTCTTTCCTTGGTTAAATAGACATGCAGTATGTAAAGGGTGACTAAGCCTTATTGATAGGCCCTATATTTTTCTGATATTTACTCATAAAGTCAGGATTAAGGGGGGGTGTTAGAATAATCAACTCATAGTTAGCTACCTTAGAAATTAATTAATCCATTTTTGTCTTATTTGCCTAGTTTCCAATATTCCACTCTATGCATGTTGTCTTCCACATGTCCTAGAAGTAAAACTTGCTAAAACTGAGTCATGGAGTGCTTGGGAAACCTCCTTGAAATGATATTTAGCATGTCTTGTTTATTCCAGATCCTCCCTAGTGCATATCTGCTTTTTCTACTAAGTTGCCTGCTTTATTGAGATTTATGGCAAAAGGGAAAGTAAGACTAGGTGTAGTTGACTTGTTTTTTTCCCTCATCATCCTCCATCCTTTTCTCCTAATAAAAGCATGTATGAGTTGTATTTCCATCCCTTATTATCTCTCCTACTTGACTTTTCCAATTTGTGAGCCTCTAAGTGAATTTGGAAACTGCTTTATCCACATATGGGGGATTTGACGAGATTTAGTAAGCCTACTTTTTGACTATTTCGAATGGCATACTTATGCATTCAAATATATCATGTAATTATATATTTCAGCAGCCTATTACTTCATAAGGTTGGATATTGTACACTTATTCAATACAGATTAGTGTTATGCTCCAATTTCAGTCTCCTTTGTTTGTAATTTTGCATGTTTGATTAGCAATTTTGTGAGTGCAATTGTTCTATCACTTGGGTTCAATTTCCACAGTTAGGTTCTATTAAACTAACATATACCTCATTCATCATGATTGGTGACTTTCCATGGCCAGCTTGTGGTATATGGCCACGATCACCCTGCCACAATATAAGAATTAAGACATATTAAAAATTAAAATTACATATATAACAATGTCTCTTAAACGTGATTAATGAAAAACATGACATATAATTAACCATGTGTATATTATAAAAATCATGACATACATAAACTTGATTCAAGATAAAAATAACAAGTCATCAATCAAAGGTTGAGTTGAATGTTGTATAAGAAAATTACCCCCATAATAGAAACCCCCACATATGTTCGATTCAAACCGTAATCGATCAACAACTCTTCACTTGCAGCTATTGATTTTGTTGCACATACGAATACATGATTTCCTTCACACCCCTCAAATAGGAAATTGGGTAGCTTATGTGTTGACCCTGGTCATGTGCTATTTATAAACCATGCGATATTTCTTGAAGCTTTTTTCGTTCCATCAATATACACAGTTTCTCCTTTGTTCAGACTGTTGTCCAGTAGTTGACAATAATTTGATGTCACTCTGTATGTCTGCATACTTCACGTATATCAGACCAACAACAACATGTAATTTTATTTGTAGCATGGACTGACATACTCCATTAATTTAGTTTCAGTTCCATATGACATGTTTATGCCATCCATGGAAAATAGCCCCAGTCCATGTAAAGAGGATGGACCAATGCGATAAGTCCTCCCATTAAGGAAGAAATACATGTCCACTTGGGGTAGATCCTTAGGTAGAAATCATTTGATAATATGTCTATACCTCAGGGGAAACTCAATTTCACCTATGCACTCATTATCATAACCACATGATCCTCCTTCAGAAACAAAAATTTCCATGCATCTACGAAATTTTCTCCTTACCTTTTCACCTCTAGTTGATCTCGACCTATTAGATCTTGTATTAGACATCTCACTTTCAACCTTGTCTAGTCTATCTTCCTCACTTGAGGAAGATAGATCCGATAAGTACCTATTTGGTGGTACCTACAATCATTAAAATTGGGTATTATTTATTACATACAAACATTATTTAGGTGGTACTAATACAGATAAAATCCCATGCTTGGTACCAGTTGGTGTTGGCAGGGTGGAATTTCCTTGTGCAAACAATATGGGTTACCCCTTATGAAAAGTATTAATTAGACATGACACGGTTTGGAATAGGGAACCCATCTAGTTCTTTTTCGATAGCCATTATGATTTTGAGGTTTTATCAGTTGCATCTGGATCCATCGTTTATGGTTTTTGAAATGCAATAGATGAAATGCAACTAATCTAATATGCATAATGATGCATGGGGTAACTAACAAAATAAAAAATGTAAAATAGCACCAAATATTACAATGTCTTTATATTCAATAAATAGTTATTGCATGAACAAGAACAAAAACATAAATAACCATATGCACACTAGAAAAGTATAAAAAATGAACAGTTCATTACATTAATATGCAACCATGCAAACAATTAGCATGTTTTTTCTTGCTTTCCTCCACAAGTACCTTAACCCTTTTATTTATTTATCTTTATCCTCAATTCATCAATTTGTGTATGTATTTCTTTAGTCATTGGATCGATTAAAATCAAATCAAGAAGCTCTTCATTGCACTTGTTCAAATCCATTTTTACAGTAACCATTGGGTCAGTTGAAGCTCGTATATTGTTTCTTAAGATATAGAAAGGAACGAATGATCCCACTAGGCATGTAGAAGGATGTGTTTAGGAATGGACCAAAGAGAGGTTTTAGGAGTCATATTGGGTTCAAATATTTATCCACACATTAGGGCCTATTCCTATATCCTATTACTTACAGTAAGAGACCCATCATCAAAAGCATAAGTGGGATACACTTCAGAGGGGATTCTGATCACATTGAAAAGGCACCCATTATGATGTTATGGGCATAGTGTTAGCAGACTAGATGTACCTCATCTCATGTGAGTACGAGCCAGACCCCAATTTCCAATTCCCCTAGTTATATATATATATATATATATATATATATGTATATGTATATGTATTCTCTCTAATGAAATGATATAACTAGACTAGCTTGCTTACACATAGAGTGATATACAAGTTCTTTCATTTTTTATCTCCATCTATATAGGAATATTATGATCCTATATGGACTCTATTAACCTGAAAAATCCCTCGCTCAGCTCTACATGGCCTACACCACCCAAGGACACCCATGCACGACCCTCATTTCACCCCATTGGACCCCCACACCCTAAAAAAGGCTTAAGCATGAGTAAAAGGGCTTTAAAACCCCAAAAAAGAGCCTAAATAGTTCTCATAGGGGATAAAGCCTCCAAAAAGGGACTAAAACCCCTCAAAGGAGCTTAAAAACCCAAAAGGAGCTAAATATAGGGTGAAAGGGGCTAATAGCCTAAAAAAGGAGCTAAAGCCCCAACCAGGAGCTTAAAACCCTAAAAAACTCCAAAAAATCTATAAATAGAGGGGTGGGGGTCACTCTAAACACACTTCTCCCTTGCATATTGTTATGCTACTCGTGGATGCCTTGAGACCCTTTGTCTCTCAAGCCACCCACACTCCCTCTCCTCCATCCTCCATTAAGCCATAACTCCCCCATCCAAGAGAGGTGCTTCTTCAAGCTAGGGCATGGGGGCCCAATTCCATCAAAGAGAAGGTATATCAATGTTGATTTCTTGCATTTGCTTTAGTATTTTGCAGTTTTTCCTAACCCATTTTTGTTTGCAGGTTTATTTCTAACATGTTTTTGTAGGTATTTTGTTTCTAATATTTTTTTGCAGGTTGCTAGAGCTAACCCTAACAGCGTTTGCAGAGGGGTGTCCAGCCATTCCATTTCTTACTTGTCTTTTGCTTTATTTCTGTCTATTTTTCTTGCATTTCACCTGCAGGAGCCTACCCTTCCATCCTATAGATGGAAGGTAGCCATTCCTGCCCTATAGCAAGGGAGAAATCCCTGCTACATAACTGACGACCATTGAGATTCATACAGGGTTTGGTCCGTGCAGTATTTGGTCGAAGACCCGGATGTCACCTGACTCTAGCACATTGATGAGTCCATTCGAGGGACCTAAATAGGTTCTGTCCCTTGTGATTTTCAGGTTGTGTTGGGGACAGTATTCAGAAGCCCCAGTAGTGCTTCGATATACCTTTATGATTGATGCAACATACTTGTACCATAGAGACTCTGTTTCTCAATCAGTGAGTCCATACAGATATGTACCATTTTAGATCCAATAGACCATTAGTCATGAAGATATAGCATTCCATGAGAATTCCATGGGTCCAATGTACCAGATCAGCATTATATTCAGCCTCACACGGAGGCAACCATTATTGTAACATCAGTTGTCTATGATCGACTCTTGTATTTTAGAGCATAGATCAAATTATTCTTTTGACATTGTCACGAGCATGGGGATGCCTGCCTCATCCATATACATGTCACACATTATTTATATCTCACCCATTGATGGGAACCATATTAATACAAAAAACCAAAATCCACCATGCCCCAGCCCCGAAAGCACCACCTCACCACAGCAAATCCTATGATGTCCATCGGCCATACAATGAGCTCCTACCCTCACACATCAGGGGGCAATCTGTTAACCCAAAAAATCCCTCACTAGGCTCTCTATGACCTACACCACCCAAGCACACCACTTCACGACCCTCCATTAGACCCCCACACCCTCAAAATAGCCTAAGGATGAATAAAAGGGCTTAAAAACCCCAAAAAGGAGCCCAAAATACTCTCCTAGGAGCTAAAGCCCCAAAAAAGGAGCCCAAAATACTCTCCTAGGATCTAAAGCCCCCAAAAAGGGGATAAAACCCTAAAAGGAGCTAAAATTAGGGCAGAAGGGGCTAAATCCCGGACCAAGGGCTTAAAACTCTAAAACCCCAAAAAAGCTATAAAAGGAGGGTGGGGGGTCACTCTCAAAACACTTCTCCCTTGCCTACTGTTATGCTACCCGTGGATGCCTTGAGACAGCTTTACTTCTCAAGCCACCCACACTCCCTCTCCTCCATCTCCATTGAGCCATAGCTCCCCCATCCAAGAGAGGTGCTTCCACAAGCTTGGGCATGGTGGCTCATTTCCACCCAAAGAGAAGGTATAACTTATCTTTCTTGCATTTTCTTCTCAATTTTCTTTGCTTTCTAACTCATGTTTTCATTTGCCTGTTTATGTTTAACATTGTTTTGTAGGTATTTCAATTTTCTGTAGCTTAGTCTTTGTTTGCAGGTTATTGGAAGCGGAACCCTAACCCTTGTTTGCACAGGGGTTCACAATCATTGTTTCTCTTCCATCTTTGCTTTGCTTTGTTTTCCTTACTGTCATTTACATTTCGTTTTTATTTTCAGCATTTATCCACACAGGAACCTACCCTTCTGTTCTATAGACAGAAGGGAGCCATTCCTACCCCTGTAGCAAGGAGAAATCCCTGCTACAGAACTGGCGACCATACCAGGTCGATCCCATAGGATTCCTGGGCCAAATTTTTAAAATTTCAAGTTTTTTAAGTTTTTCCCTAGTTTTTCAAATTTCATGTTAAATTCACTTTAAACCCAATTTATTTTCAATTATCAGTACTCCCCAAGCCTCTGCTACGCAAATTCAAGTCATTTTGGCCACAGTACAGGTTACTATTGGCCAGATCTGACTCTAGATCTCAAAAACCCCCAAATTCGGGGCAGGTCGCTCTTATCAAGCCTGAAAGTGAGGTGAGGGCGCACTTAATGGCCAAACAGGTGCTCTGAGGGTGCACTTAATCCCTCGATAAGTGCGACTTCACTCAGAAACACAGACCGCAACTGTTTATGAATTATGTGCAACCCCCTCGCCTGTTTCTGAAAAAAACTTGCGGCTCCCATGCCAGATTTGATCAGAAATGTGTGACCTGTCAAGAAGAACTTCAGTTTTAGTTTAATAGAGGTTAAATGTCAGTTTTATAGGGACTTTCAATGCATCTTAGCCGCCTCTGTCCAGCTCTATAAGTCAATTTCTATTTTCTGCAATTTCTTTTACAAACAATGTGTAAATTCCAACTAAATGTTAATGGCTTAATCAAATGAATGTAGCTTAACTAAAATCAACCTAAAACTAATTGTCTTGCTTACCCTTCCTCCTCTACCTAGTCATCATCCTTCGGGGTATTCTAGGATACGACGAAGGGCCAGCTCGTATAGATCTAGGCACTCCACTAATATTGTTCCAAACCATTAAAATCAGATGACCTGGAAGGTAGAGGGGGTAGAGAAGGAGGGCTTCTCACAACGCTAAGAATCCTCCCTGTTGACCAACCTTGCATTCAGGAGGTGAACTGTGGATCTACGGATGGGCTTAGTCCCATTGTGTTGATAGCCTAGCACCTTCTCTTGGTTGAAGAGGAATATCAGTTTGAGGTAGTCATCTAGTTAGCCCATTAACTATTCAGGGTTAATAACTGTATTTATTCACAATTTATGATTATTCAATGCTTGCATACACAACCACAATATGAAGAATTCATAAACCATGTTGCAATAACCAAATACCAGAAAAACAAACAAACAAATACACCATACCAAATAATTAACCCAACTCAGTTCGTGACATTGAGTGAGCCTTAAAATTTACCAATTTACACTAAGTACAAACAAATCTACAGTATTTGAGGACATAAGTCCCTAACTACTTCAACTGTGGGAAGTACTTGGGCTCTGCCCAGAAATTCATTGTGAGGACTACCATAGGAACCCCAAAGTAGTTGGCCACTGAGAGGAATTACCAAGTGAAACGGGAAACGACCCCTTCCGATTGAGTAGAAACACCTGTGAGGAAAAAGCCAAGTGTTGTCTTCTGGCAATCTTGGTGGCCGAGTGACCACCTATAGCCAATAGGAAGCCACTGAAACTGAGGTCCAAGCATCATTCCCACTAGTTTCATACATAACATCTAACACAATTGATGCTCCACGCTCTTCCTCACGCCTAAGAAGCAAACCACCACCATTTGGAACACTCAACTAACACTGGAGAAACCATTCTCAGTGATATCCCACACCATCAAAAGCCCACATAGCCTCTGATTCAGATTCAGATCCATATTAGTCTGAACCAGATTTGCATACCACACCATCAAGCCCCATGGCTAGTGCAAACCCGGATCCATTTTTTGGCATAACCTTAACAAGTGGACCCATGTCCACACCACAACCTATAAGCACATTCATGCAAACTGTCATTAGTTAGCTTCCACCACCCATAGTGACCAGCCAAGCTAGCCCACTGGCAACACATGGGGGCAGTGGCCCCTCCACACACAATGCCCCTCCTGCCACACAGGGGGGCAGTGGACCATCCACTTACATTGCCCCTACTGGCATGCATGGGGGAAATGTCCCTTCCACCCACACTATCCCTCCTACAACACTTGGTGGAATTGGCCCATATGCAATGGTGCCACCACAAGTACCCCCAGCTGTGCAGATGCATTATGCACCTGTAAACCACACCACCATCGCAGCCCCATCCCACATCAACCTGGGGTCAAATATGCCATTCATGGCTCATCTTAACCTACCTAATTTGGCTTTATTAATGAATGAACCCATCCAACACCAAGATTTCTAGCCACCCATGCCAACTAAGCTGCCATCAGACATCCCCAAGTTTGAAGGCAAAGCAGGGGAATGTCCCCAAAACTACATAATGACATTTCATCTATGGTGCTCGTCAAACAACATCGTAGACGATTCCATCAGACTGAGGCTATTCCAACACACCCTCATAGGTGTTGTGGCCAAATGGTACATTGAGCTACCATAGGACAAATACCCAGACTTCAACTCCCTAACCTTCATGTTCCTACAATATTTCCAACTCCTCGTTAGATATGACAAGGGGGTGGAGATCTTGTTATCCTTCCATCAAAACACTGCCACTCATATAACCGACCATATCCATGAGTGGCGGTGTTGTCGTAGCCTATGAAAAATCCAACTTGATGATAGGATCTTCTTGGATTGGTTCCTTAAGACCTTGCTCCCACCCATAGCAAAGGATGTCACATCTAAACGTCCTCATTCCAAAGAAGAGGCCATATTGAAAGCTCAACAGTTTGACCTAATCTATGCTTAGTCTGGATATTTGTACACTGTCATTCCAGATGCTCCCCGTCCAAGTACCTCCTACCGCAATGCACCGGGGGCATCCCATGGTGTGGATGGCATCATAGGATCAATCTCCCAACATCCACAACACTGACTGACCCCACCTGCAGTTCCATCACAACCAAGAAACATTGATCATGTTGCTTACCAAAACCAAGCTCTGGACTACACAAGAATGATGTCCCAATCCGGAGCAATGACTTCCTATGCACAACCTGCACCACCATATCAGACTCGGGCCATGGCTTGGCCAACATAGCAGTATGTGGGGAAAATTCCCACATTTGTGGCACCACCACCCCCACAAATATACTATGCACTACTAGTGCAAACAGTTCAAGCCCCCATCCCCACTCCACCCTCCCCGTTGGGACAACTGTTCGCACAACAAAACTGTCCCAACTAGCCTGCCCCCAATAATCAACAAGGGCAAGCTAGGAATAGCCGACCCCACAACCAAGGCAATAACCAACCTTAGGGATGCGATCAACAACCAAACCCTCCCAACAATGTCATGACAAACTGGCCAGCCCAAAACCCCCCATGAAAAAATGCACCAAGACGCAATGCCCCGTTGTGCACAAACCAGCCATGCACACTCTGTGACATTTATGGGCACTACACATTTGTGTGTCCCCTCATGGCTTGTGCAAAGTAGTCCATTCAAAACAAGGCCCAACAGGTTGCCAATGTTGCAAATCAAGCCCAAACCAACACAGCACCACAAGGACCTCACCTCATGGTGCTTCAAAACCCACTACTAGTCCAAGGATTGGTGGCAACTACACCCCCTCCCCAACCTAATCCCAACACTCCGGGGACACCTCCCACGGCTGAAATAGGTGTTCACCACCTGCTAGCCATGATGACTGAAGAGGTCAACCTGTAAACCAGACAAAATTAGTACGGTACCACCACCGAACGCGTAGACACATTAGATACATCAACGTCCAAAACAGTAAACCTACCTCTTCAGTTACCCCCATTCCCGCGTTCCCCATATGTAGAATTGCCAATAATGCCACAGCTAGAGCTGTAGTCAGCTATAGCATTATGGATGATTTGGCCCAAATGCCAACCTCCGTGTCCGCTCTTGAGGTGTTTAAAATGTGCCCAACGCAGCAGAAATCCTTACTAGCCTCCCTTGGGGTAGTAGACCCCTCTAACTCCAATTTGATCACATTCGACATGGAGAACAGAGAACCTCACATGCCATCGACCATCGCCTTTCAAATCCCGGTGTCCATCCGGAATTTGGTTGTGCACCGGGTCATAGTGGATGAGGGGGCATCCACGTGCGTTATGTCTACCCTGGTTTGGCAGAAACTTAGATCACCAATTCTGTAACCATCCTCCAAAACTCTACGAGATTATGATGGACATCCCACTAAAGCCCAAGGAATCCTCCTCCATGTCCCCATCACATTAGCCGAGAAGATAGTGCTAATTGACATAGAGGTCGTCAATGCTCAACTGGAATATAACCTTCTCCTCAGGAGAAGTTATATGTATGTGATGAGAGCAGTCACATCAACTATCTTCCATCTCATGATGTTCCCCCACAAAGGGAATATTGTGACGGTTGATCAGCTCACTTATCATGATCCGCAAGGGTTAACGACACATTCCAATTTTATCCCTACCATCACCACCATTGAGCCACAAGGGATGGCTACACACACTAATGTCATCCCTGCAATCAACACTATGGTTGAAAACACACCAGCCTACGCATTGTTGAATGTGGGCCCTGGGTTGTTTTCCAATCCCACCATGATGACTCCTTTCCCATTAGTGTCACCACCATCGACACAAACTGAGACTGCGGCCTTGTGCATGGTCTCATCCAGTACCACTACACCCAAACAACAACTGCAACGGCAGCCCCAACCACAACCACGACATCACTCGCAGCAGCAGTATTACGCGCAGCTACAACCACAACCACATCCCCACATGCAACTAGCCGAGAGTTATATGGGCTCATCTCTAGTCCATACGATTCCCTTCCTCTTCTCCCCACCTGGTGTGATGAGAAAGATGGTCATGGCTACCTTAAGCCTACCCAAATTTACATTGATAATTTTGGTATGGTATCTTGATCCACTGGCTCAACCAGCAATGCCCCAGGTTATTTTAACCTTAGTGCAACCCATTGCGGTGGAGTCTCACCCTCCACCTAGCCCGCAAAATCCAACCACCGCACCCGCACCCGCACTTCCCCACCCAAAAAGGGCCATGGGAAAGAATGCAAAACCTACCGTAGAGCCACGACAAGTCCTGCCTTGCATTGTCTGTGAACAACAGGGCCACCCAACTCAGATTTTCCCTGAAATCCCAATGATCAGTGAGCATTTAGATGCCATGGATACAAATGAAAACATCCCCGTGGTTGAAGCTCCAACCGCACCGATAGTCAGAAACAAGGAATTCAGAACAAACCATGCTTGTGCCCTTTACGGTTTGTATGGACATTACTCGCACCATTGCCAAGAACTACCTAAATTTTGAATGGCTCTAGCCGACCTCTGTCAACATTCCCTTGAGTCTAAAATCACCTTGATTGAAGAAGTTCATCCCCCACCTCCTTCTTTGGACACCATGTCCATTTACATGATGTCCAATTCAATCGACCCTATTGTCTCCACCATCACCGATGATCCATCAGACCTGTCTCTTTCATTGTTTCCGCAACTGTAGCTCCATCCGTAGTAGCAACCTCAACCTCAGCTACCATGGAAACAATGGGGTTCATTTCCAATCAACATGATCCTTTTCCTTGTTCTTTTCCTTTTCCTTTTCCTAACATCCGAGATCATGAGTAAGTCTGTCTTGGAAACCCGCAATCTACAGGATTTCAAACTAGGATATCCTATGTGGTACCTTGAACCACCTACCCAAACTCTAAGGCTCTAGGATGTGTTGACTCATGTCCAGCCAATTGAAATGATGTTGCAAATACCTCCAAGTCCATCAAAGACTCCTCCCGTCTCCAGGCCTGGCCCTCTTCCTCCAACAGAGACTGGGGGCAAGGCCACCAAAACCATAACCAATACCATTTACATGATCTCTAGAACCAATTTCCTTTCTATCTCGTCGATTGTGGAAGATCCACCTGATCTATCCCAGAACCACTTATGCGATGATGGAGAGATCTGTAAGACTGCCTTCGGTTTTGCCCCATTCCATTTAAACCATAGTGTGTAATCGGTTCGTCCCATAAAAGACCAGATTCTGTCACCCTTCCTTTCCCAATGACCTTTGTCTCGGCAAGGGGGCATACCTCTTCACTGACTCAGATGGTCGACTCTTCAAGAGGCCACGCAACAACCTCCACCTCAAGAGATCATGTGCCTGATACCACCACTATGAGTCCCTTATAGTGTAGTTTTTTGCCTTTTTGTTTTTCAACATTTTTTCACCACGAGTCAGGGGCAACACCATTAACTGCTAATCCAAAGTCACTCGGAACCTATTTGAGACACCTCTCACAAATCCGGGCCCAAATTTCCATCTTCTTATGAGACCATCGTCTCATGTTTAACAAATAAATTTTGGGACCATTTCCCACAAGTCACCTCGATTTACGATCCATGATGTAATGATGCGAGTGTCTATGGACCTGTACTCGTATCACACCTCTCTATTGCTACTCATGTGATTTTTTAGGCCACTGCCCATTAAGGAATGTAATTTTTAGTTTTTGTTTTGTATTTTTAACACATAGTTGTCTTTTCTATTCACCGCACCTTGCGTGGACCTCTGAACCACTATCCACAAAACGATTTCTTTTTCTTGCATGTATTTGGCATATTAGTGCCCTTGGAATTGCACTCACATCGCATGTAGTCAAGTCCATTCACCGTAACACACACACACACTCTCCTGACCTCTGTCTGAGAGCCACCTCAGTTTGTGTGCCTTCTGTCGCACCGACTCATGAGCCTTTGCTGTGATCTATCCCACGCATGTATTGGTATGTTTGAGAGCCTTCTGCTCCGTCCATATAGCGCGGATGACCTTTAGACCTCTATCCACCATCCCGATAGGGGGCACCAGCTGTGCCACTGCAATCAGTTGACCACACTGGACTTTTGTTTAAGCTCTTTTCTGACTCCTTAAAACAATGAAAATATTGTCGAGCGCAGCTGCTTCCTTTCCTGCTCGCTAAAGTATAGGAAAGGGCATCTACATCATCTCGTTTACCTCCTTTTGTGGACCATGTAGACCATCAATTGAAAAGGACCTCCTTGGCACACTCAAGCCAAGATCGTTCCCCTCTGCATACTTTTATGCTTTCTCTGGCGGAGGGGCCGCATTTTATGAAAAATCTCTCCATGGGTTGTTGTTAAGCTCTTTTCCAGCCTTCTCATCAACAAATTATTGCCGATCAAACTTGGTTTTGTTCATGCTCGTAAAAGTATCTGAATGACTGTCTAGTCAGTATAGGTTTAACCTTTTCGAGCCTAATTGGACTACCAATGGTAAAGAAGTATCTCATCCCCTACAGGATGGGTGAGCTCTCCTATATATAGTTTTATCCTTTTTTGGGCACAAGATACTACCAACGAAAAAGAGCCCCCACTGGAGTCTTCTTCGTGATTTCGGACTCTCTAAAATTGAAAGCACCATCAATCATTTACCTTCTCGGGCTCGCTAAAAATCCATGAGATCGTACCATAACAGTGTCCCTAGACACCACCCCACAAAAACCAATTTGGCATCTTTCCCCTTTGGGTCACCTTTGTTTAGAGTACTCTGCAATGTGTCTTCCTTGGATCCCATCAATTTCAAAAGTGTCTACCTCCTCCAATCATTTCCCATCGGCACTGGCATTCCCAATATTACAGCTATGATCCCATTCCCATGAGTCAGTTTCATTTGTTTCCTGGTCTGCCCTGCCATCATATTATAAACAAAGGAAGTTTGAGTCCACCACACTCCACTTGCCCCTGTTCAATTATTTCCCTCCCCCTCTCCCCCCCCCATTCAGTGGGTCACTCTGCAGGTTGTCTCACACTTTTCGGTTATCTCCCTCGTGCTTTTGGTCAAGGAAACATCATTTCCTTGACTAGGGGCAAGTCTCTCTCTGTCGACACCAACACACATATTCTAGAGGTCCTTGTATCTTTGTTTCATTAACATCATTGATGAGTTCCTTGGACCACTTGAGAGGAGCCCTTAGTGCCTCTTAGGATGCTTGTTTCTCACGTGCTTGACTTCAACTATGTCACCGCACCATTGAGATTCGTACAGGGTTTGGTCCGTGCAGTATTTGGTTGAAGACCCCAAATGTCACCTGACTCTAACACATTGATGAGTCCATTCGAGGGACCTAAATAGGTTATGTCCCTTGTAATTTCCTCGGTTGCATTGGAGATAGTATTCAGAAGCCCTAGCAGTGCTTCGATATACCTTTATGATTGATGTAGCATACTTGTACCATGGAGACTCTAGTTCTCAATCAACGAGTCCATACAGATTTGTACCATTCCAGATCCAGCAGCTCGTCAGTCATGAAGATATAGCATTCCATGAGAATGCCATGGGTCCAATGTACCAGATTGGCATTGTATTCAGCCTCACATGGAGGCAACCATTATTGTAACATCAATTGTATATGATTGGCTCTTGTATTTTAGAGCATAGATCAAATTATTCTTTTGACATTGTCACGAGAATGGGGATGCCCACCTCATTCATATACATGTCACACATTATTTGTATCTCACCCATTAATGGGAACCATATTAATACAAAAAACCAAAAGCCACCATGCCCCAGCCCCAGAAGCACCACCTCACCGCAGCAAATCCTATGATGTCCATCGGCCATACGATCAGCTCCTGCCCTCACACATCAGGGGGCAATCTGTTAACCCAAAAATACCTCACTAAGCTCTTTATGACCTACACCACCTAAGGACACCACTTCACGACCCTCCATTAGACCCCCACACCTTCAAAATAACCTAAGGATGAAGAAAAGGGCTTAAAAACCCCAAAAATGAGCCCAAAATACTCTCCTAAGAGCTAAAGCCCCCAAAAAGGGGCTAAAATTCTAAAAGGAGCTAAAATTAGGGCAGAAGGGGCTAAAAGGACAAAAAAGGGGCTAAATCCGAGACCAAGGGCTTAAAACCCTAAAACCCCAAAAAAGCTATAAAAGGAGGGAGGGGGGTCACTCTCAAAACACTTCTCCCTTGCCTACTGTTATGCTACATGTGGATGCCTTGAGACAACTTTGCCTCTCAAGCCACCCACACTCCCTCTCCTCCATCTCCATTGAGCCATAGCTCCCCCATCCAAGAAAGGTGCTTCCATAAGCTTGGGCATGGTGGCCCATTTCCACCCAAAGAGAAGGTATAACTTGTCTTTCTTGCATTTGCTTCTCAGTTTTCTTTGCCTTCTAACCCATGCTTTCATTTGCAGGTTTATGTTTAACATTGTTTTGCAGGTATTTCGATTTTCTGTAGCTTAGTCTTTGTTTGCAGGTTATTGGAAGCAAAACCCTAACCCTTGTTTGTAGAGGGGTTCACTATCATTGTTTCTCTTCCATCTTTGCTTCGCTTTGTTTTCCTTACTATCATTTACATTCCATTTTTATTTTCAACATTTATCCATGCAGGAACCTAACCTTCTGTCCTATAGACAGAAGGGAGCCATTCCTGCCCCTGTAGCAAGGAGAAATCCCTGCTACATGAGCGACCCCCTCGCCTATTTCTGGAAAAATTTGGTGACCCCCTCGCCACATTGTCCCGAAACGTGTGATATGTCACTCAAAAGTTGGTTTTTAATAACTAGGGATTGTCAATGCGGCTCAGTCGTCTCTGTCTAGCACAATTATTTCATTTTTATTTTTGTTTGTGTTAATGACAATTTCCTGTACATAACAAAGTGTAAATTAAAAAAAAATTGGGTTAATGAATATAGGTTAACTAAAAGTTACCTAAAATCAACAATCTTGCTTACCCTTCCTCCTCTACCCAGTCATCACCCTTCGAGGTATTCTGGGATAAGACGAAGGGCACAACTCGTATAGTAATAGGCCCTTCACCCAATATTGTTCAAAACCACAAAAAATGGATGACTTGGAAGGTAGAGGGGGTAGAGAAGGAGGGCTTCTCATGGCACTAAGTGTACTCCCTATTGACCAATCTTGCATCCAGGAGGTGACCTATGGATCTACGGATGGGCTTAGTCCCATTGTGTTGAGAGCCCAAGGCCTTCTCCTTGTTGAAGAAGAATATAGGTGTAAGGTAAAAATGATATATATATACACAATTTATGTTTATTTACTGCTTTCAACCACAATATGATGAACTCTATGGAATATTCATAAACCATTTGCAGCCACCAGATAACATAAAAACAAAAATACATACACACCATACCACCTAAATCAACCCAACTCAGTTCATGACGCTGAGAGAGCCACTAAAATTTACAAATTTACACTAAGTTAAAAATCTTCAGTTTTTGAGGACATATGTCCCTAACTGCCTCAACCGTGGGAAGTACTTGGGCTCAGCCCAGAAACTCATTCTGAGGAGTACCACGGGAACCCCAAAGTAGTTGGCCACTGAGAGGAATTGCCAAGCAAAACGAGCAACGACCCCCACCAATTGACTAGAACACCCGTGAGGAAAAAGGAAAGCATAGTATTTTGGCAATCTTGGTGGCCAAGTGACCACCTGCAGCCAATAGGAAGCCATTTGAAACTGGGGTCCAAAAACTCATTTCCACTAGTTTGATACACAAATCTAACACAATTAATCCCTCACGCTCTTCCTCACACCTAAGAGGAAAACCACCACAATTTGGGTCATTGAATCGACATTGTCGAGACCATTCTCGACAACCTCTCACACCATCAGAAGGCCACACAACCTCTGATTAAGATTCAAACCCATATCAGTCTGAACCAAACTTGCACACTGCACCATCAAGCCCCATGGCTAGTGTAAACCCGGATCCATTTTTCGGCATAACCATAGCTAGTGGACCCATGTCTGCACCACAAACTATCAACAACAAGCCTGCAGGTGGCCCCAGCATGGTCATGTCAACTGTCATTAGTTAGCTGTCACCACCCATAGTGACCACCCAAGCTGTCCCACCTGTAACACATGGGGGTAGTGACCCTTCCACCTACACTACCCCTCCTTTCATACATGGGAGCAGTGGACCTTCCACCCACACTATCCCTCCCACCACACTTGGGGGCACTGGCCCATCCACAATGGTGCCACAAGTACCCCCAGCAATGAAAATCATTATGCACCTGCAAACCCCAACCCCATGGCTGCCCCATCTCACATCAACCTAGGGTTAAACCTTCCTTTCATGGCATGTCTCAACTTTTCTGATTTGGCTCAGTTAACAAATGACCCCATCCACCATCAAATGTTTTTGCCTCCCATGCCAACCAAACTGCCCTTAGATATTCCCAAGTTTGAAGGGAAGGCGGGGGAGTTCCCCCAAAACCACATCATGACATTTCATCTAGGGTGCTCATCAAACAGCATCATAGATTATTCGATCAGCCTAATACTATTCCAACGCACCCTCACAGGTGCTTCAGCCAAATGGTACATTGAGCTACCACAAGCCGAGTACCTAGATTTCAACTCCCTGGCTTTCATGTTCCTGCAATATTTCCAACTCCCCGTCAGATATGACGAAGGGTTGGAGATCTTGTTATCTTGTCATCAAAACACTGTGACGCATATAACCGACCACATCCACGAGTGGCGGTGACACTGTAGTCTATGTAAGATCCAACTCGATGACAGGATCTTCCTAGATTGTTTCCTCAAGACCTTGCTCCCACCCATAGCAAAGGACGTCGCATCCGAACGTCCCCAATCTGAAGAAGAAGCCATCTTGAAATCCTAGCAGTTTGATCTGATTTATGCATAGTTTGGGTACCTCTACACTGTCATTCCAGACGCTCCCTATGTGGGTACCTCCTACTGGCATGCATCGGGGGCATCCCATGCTACAGATGGAATCATAGGCTCAGTATCCCAACAACCACAACACCGTCCAACACCACCTGCATTACCACCACAACCAAGCAACACTGCTAGTGTTTCCTACCAAAACCAAACTCCGGACTATGCAAGAATGGTGTCCCAGTCCAAAGCCATGACTTCTTATGCACAGCCCGCGCCACCGCAGCAGGTTCAAGCCTTGGCTTGGCCAACACAGCAATACACGAGGAAAATTCCCACATTTGTGGCACTGCCACCCACCCAAATCTACTATCCACCACCATTGCAAATGGCTTAAGCCCTCGCCCCTGCTCCACGTGCTTTGTTGGGATAGGTGTTTGCACAACAAAAGCATCCCAACCAGCCAACCCCCAATAACCAACAAGGGTAAGCTAGAAACAACCAACCCTGAAACCAAGCCAATAATCAACTGTAGCGAGGTGGTCAACAACCAAACCCTCCCAACAATGCCGCAGCTAACTGGCCAACCCAAAATCCCCCATGATGAAATGCACCAAGACGCAACGCCCTATTGCATAAAAACCAACCATGCACACTCTGTGAGCTCTACTGGCACTACACATTTGAATGTTCCTTCATGGGTCACACCAAGCAGGACATTGGAAATGAGGTGCAACATGCCACCAACACAATGAACCAATCCCAACCCAACCTGACACCACAAGGACCTCCTCCTATGTTGCTTCAAAACCAACTACCACTCCAAGGGCTGGTAGCAACCGCACCCCCTCCCCAACCCAATCCCAATGCTCTGGGGGCACCTCCCATGGCAGAAACAGGTGTCCACCACCTGCTAGCTATGACAACTGAAGAGGTCAATCTACAAACTAGACGAAATCAGTATGGAACCAACACCGAACCTGCTGACACATTAGTGGCATCAACGTCTAAAACAATCAATGCACCTCTTCAGTTATCCCCGTTCCTGCGCCCCCCCATATGATGGGTTGCCAATAATGCCACGGCTATAGCTACTGTTAGCTACAGCATCGTGGATGATTTGGCCCAAACACCAACCGCCATGTTCGCTCTTGAGGTACTCAAAACGTGCCCAACGCAATGGAAAGCCTTACTAGCCACCCTTGGGGCCATAGACCCCTCTGACTCCAAGTTGATCACATTCGACATGGAGAATGGAGAACCATGAATGCCATCAACCATTGCCTTTCAAATCTCAGTGTCTATCCGAAATTTGGTTGTGCACCGGTGCATAGTGGATGAGGGGGCATCCACCTGCATTATGTATACCCTAGTGTGGCATAAACTTGGATCCCCAATTTTGCAACCATCCTCCACAACTCTACGGGATTATGATGGTCATCCCACTAAATCCCAATGAATCCTCCTCCATCTCCCCATCACATTAGCTAGAAAGACAGTTCTGATTGACATAGAGGTTGTCAACGCTCAATTGGACTATAACCTTCTCCTTGGAAGAAGTTATATGTACGCCATGAGAGCTGTCACATCAACTGTCTTCTGTCTCATGATGTTCCCCCACGAAGGGAAGATCGTGATGGTTGATCAACTAACTTATCACGATTCGCAAGGTTTAACGACACCTTCCAACGTTATCCCTACCATCAACACCATTGATCTGCAAGGGATGACCACACACGCCAATGTTGTCCCTGTGAGAAACACCATGGTTGACAACATAACAGCCTCCCCATTGTTAAATTTGGGCCCTGGGTTTTTTGTTGATACCACCATGATGGCTTCTTTCCCCTTAGTGTCACCACCACTGACACCTAACAAGACTATGGACTTGTGCATGCTCTCATCCAGCACCGCTGCACCCAAACAACAACCGCAGTCGCAGCCCCAACCGCAACCACAACACCGTCCACAGCCACAACATCATTCACAGCTGTAGCATTACATGTAGCCACAACCACAACCTCACCCCCACATACAACCACCAGGGAGTTATCTGGCCTCCTCTCCAGTCCATACAATACCCTTCCTTTTTTCCCCGCCTGGTGTCATGAGCAAGCCAATAATTGCCACCCTAAGCCTACCCAAATTTACATTGGGAATTCCCATGTGGTATCTTGATCCACTAGCTTAACCACCAATGCCCCACGTAGTCTTAAGCCCCATACAGCCCATTGCGGTCGAGTCTCATCCTCCACCCATCCCGCAAAAACCAACCACCGCACCCACACCACCCCACCCAAAAAAGGCCAAGGGAAAGAATGCAAAATCTACTGCAGAGCCACGACAAATCCCTCCTTGCACCATCTGCGAAGAATAGGGCCATCTGACTCAGAACTACCCTGAGATTCTAATGATCCGTGCACATTTGGATGCCATGGTTACAATCAAAAACCTCCCCGTGGTTCAACTTCCAACCGCACCAATAGTTAGAAACAAGGCATTGAGAACAAACCATGCTTTCACCCTTTGCAGACTATATGGACACTATTCTCACCACTGTCAATACTTTCCCAAGTTCCAAATTACTTTAGCCAACCTCCTTCAACATTCCCTTGATTCTGAGATCACCCTGATCGAAGAAGTTCACCCCCTACCTCCTTTTTCGGACACCATGCCCATTTACATGATGTCCAGTTCAACCGACCCTATCATCTCCACCTCCATTGAAGGTCCATCAGACCTGTCTCTCCGTTGCTTCCACAATGATAAGGAGATACTTGAATCCCTAACCACCTCAAAATACCCATGGGATGACATGCATCATCGCTGATTCTTCCTCCCCGAAGAACTTGTGTCGCAATTTGACCAGTTTTTCATGGAAACCAAGGATTTCATTCATGGGAAAGTCAACTGTTTCAAAAACCCCATTCTGGCACCAGACGCCTTCGAAGAAGGGAACATGGCCAACATCTCACCAACCATCAAATTCAACATCTCAACCAATCCCAAGGTGGTTGAAGAAATCATGCTAGGGGCATCCTGCTCCCTGGAAGAAGTCACTGCCTATAAAGCTCTCTTCCAAGAATTCCATGACATCTTTGCCTGGTCTTACACTGAAATTCCTAGGCTGGATCCATCAATCATGGAACACTGCATCGACACTTGGCTCAATGTGGCCCCCATACGCCAAAAGCAACGGCCCATCCATCCTTCCAAAGTGGTCACAGTTAAAGCCGAGATAGAGAAATTGTGCATAGCCGACTTCATTTACCCCATTTCCTACACCACTTAGGTTTCTAATCTTGTTCTCATGAATAAAAAATAGGGTACCATTCACGTTTGCACAGAATTTCATGATCTTAATGGGGTGTGTCCCAAAAACAACTTCCCAACACCCTTCATCAATCAGATCATCGATGCATGCGCCAGTCATGAGGTCTTTTCCTTCATGGACGGATTTTCTGGATATAACCAAATCCAGATCCGGAAATAAGATCGTTACAAGAATGCGTTCACAACCCCCTGGGACACATTCGCATATTGAGTCATGCCCTTTGTCCTGAAAAACACTAGAGCCACCTTCCAGCATGCCATGACACACTGTTTCCATGACTTCATTCACATCATGATGGTTTGTCTTGACAACCTCATCACGTGGTCACAAAAGCAAGCACAACACATAGACGAATTATGACAAGTCTTCCTACGATGTTGCAAGTATGAAATCCACTTGAACCCTTTCAAGTGTGTTTTCCATGTCCCAACGGGCCGTCTCCTAGGGTTCATCATGTCACACAAACGAATGACCACTAATCCCCTGAAAGTCCAAACGACTTTCCCTCTAACGTCACCCCTTTGAGTGACGACAGTACAGCTTCTAATATAGTCTTTCTCCTTTTTTGGTTTACACATTTTTCAAAAGTGATTCTTATGTATCGTTTCCCCTCATTTCTCCAAATGGATCATACCTAAGACCGGTTTATGGGATTTGTTGATGGAGCAAGTAGATGGTCTTCGAACCTTGCCTCGGCTGCATGGGTCATCTATTCCCCGTCACACGAGCTAATCCATATCGACGAAATATGCATGGGTAGTGCGACCAACAACCAAGCTGAGTATGATAGTGTCAATGGCCTCTTGGCCACCGCTCTTTAGTTAGCAGTTCACCATATTGAT
This sequence comes from Pseudotsuga menziesii, assembly GCA_001517045.1. NCBI lineage: Eukaryota > Viridiplantae > Streptophyta > Pinopsida > Pinales > Pinaceae > Pseudotsuga > Pseudotsuga menziesii. Next base: position 97,056 of record LPNX010607354.1, on the reverse strand, counting down.
GTCTTCTTAAACTCCTAGCTATTTGTTTCTCAGTTGAACAACTACTATCGATTTTGTGATCCCTGCCTCTTTAGAAAATTCATGCGCACTAAATAGATGGTTAGAGCATTTGATTCCATCACGTTCACACATGTTCCTAGAAACCTCAATAGTGTAGCAGATGAAATGTCTAATGACATTCTAAACTGGCACATTCATAATCACATATAGGAAACATACAACCATAACATCATGCATAATCATATTTAAAGATACACACACAAGTGTAATAATACATCATATAGCCTTGCATTCCACATCATCATAAAAAGACTCACATATATAAAACCATAAAAGCGCATCCATGTCCATAAAAATATATATATATAAAAGATAAGTCGCATGTCCAAAATATGTCCAGTACAAAATGAGAAGCCACATAGGCTTTCTCAGCTGAATATACATAGCGACACAAAAAATCCTAAGTGCACCAATTCACTGGGGGCAGCCCCACTAGGCTGGTAGTCTAACGCAGACTCATCATATGGCTCAGTATCATCATCCTCCTCAGAAGACTCATCCTCTGCAGGAAGATTGCCTCTTGCCGCTCATCGAAAGTACTCACAGGCCATAGCCATCCTACTCATCACAAAGGTCCACTCCAGAGGAAAAATATGAATAGAAGCAATCACATCATTGCTCAAATGCTACTAGTTGTCATCAGAGACTCCATCAGCAAGCTGCTCCAAATGCAGCACAAGTGCATCCAACTCTATTGTCACCTGCGAGGGTTCCCCGCAGGAACTGCTGCAGGTGCCACACCAACCACTCGCCTCTGATATCCTAGTGGCAGACGAGAACCAATATCTGCACACATAAAAGGACACCATCAATCCACACATATCAACATACAACTATCAACCAACTCAACTACACTATGTATAAATATGAACATAAAAACATCACACATACATACCAGCTGGTTCCCACGCCTGATCGGGAGGTCGAGGCATCTGAGGGTCCCCATGATAGTTCATACCCTCATACAGGTACTCCTCAATCACCACTGGAAGCTGACACCACTGCTCTAATAGCTCCTCGGTAAAGAAGCAGCCAACTCTGTCGCCACCCTCTCATATCATCATCTAGCACCACCTGTACATCTATGGCTCCCATAAACCACTATCCTGCATATCCCGGTGCGGACGTAGTGTAGGTACTTTCTCAAAAACTAAATCACACAGAAAGGAGCCAAAAAAAAAGCCTGCTCTAGATGCCTTCGACTTGTTCAGCTGACACCAAACAGCCTGAAGATACATCTGAGCCCACCCATAGTACGTGCCCCCAATAAAATGCTCTACCAACTAAAGCTACCTTCCAGATATCTTGTGGCTCCCCGTGGAACCCAAGATACACAACACTAATATCGCCACCACCCGTGTCGACAGGTCCTCAATGTCGCACATCAAGATATAGGAGCCATGCACATACGTCATAGCATAATAGTGCCTATCACATAGCTCCTCCGATGTCTCCCCCTGAGACAGTACCGGTGCCAAGTCACCAACAACTCCCAACATAGGGAGCCAAGTCAAGAAGTACACATCCACCAGTGTGATCTCAATACGCTGGCCCTGGAAGAGGAAGACCTCCTCCTCAACATCCCAAAATCTCACTAGCGTTTGCAGCAACAAACGCAAGCTCTTCATGAGGGGTATCCTCATGAACTTCAGTAAACCACAATGATCCAGTGTATCATGCACATTCCCATCTCGTAATGACACCTCCTAGAGGTATTTGCAGTCTCTCTCCCACCATTTGATCTCAGCCATCCTGCACAAGCAAAAAATAGATGTCAGCCACTACTCTCATCAAAAAACATCACCCAGAGGCCAAGTCGCACCTATTTGGGCCAAATGAGTGACCAGGTCACTCAAAAATGCCCCACAGCTGTGACCAGGTCTCTCTTTTTCCTTCGAAAGGTGCGACTTGGCTCCATGAAACCCCAACAGGCTAATGGAGGACCTTCGGGTGACCCAATGCAGAATGTAAACCACTAAAAATAAGAGATTTGACGAGAGCTCTTACATGCAAGTCATGGAACTTGAAATCGTCGGTCGAAACAAGAGAAATCAGCAAATGAAAAATTAGGGCCCACCTCTCCAACTCCATAGTGAACAGTGACAATGATACCTCACAAAGTGGTCCCCACCCTTATATAAGCCCTATTTGACCTAATTTCTCCCTTTCAACATAAAAGGACCATACAGAGTCCGTTTGAGATGCCGTTCACGCCACTAGTTTTAGAATTCCATCCTATATCTTATTATGAGACCATTGTCTCATGTTTAACAAAAAAAAATTGGGACCGCCTCCCAAAATTCAACTCGATTTACGAGCCACAACATGGAGATGCAAGTGTCTGTGAACCTGTACTTGCATCTCTCTTGCCTACCGCTACTCATGCAAGTTTTTGGGCCACCGCCCGTTAAGGAACATCATTTTTATTGTAGCATATAGCTGACTAATTCATCCACCGCCCCTTATGTGGATCTTCGGACCATTGTCCAGAAGATGAATTATTTCTTTTGCATGTATTTGGCATATAAATGCCTCCGGACTTGCACTCACATCACATGTAGTCAAGTCCATCCACCACAACACACACAACTCTCCTAATCTCTATCCGAGAGCCACCTTGGTTTGCATGCCTTTGTCGCACCAACTTGTGTGCCTCTGCCGCAATCTATCCCGTGCATGTATTGGTATGTTTGAGAGCCACTTGCTCCATCCATACTGCACGGATGACCTTTGGACCACTAAACATCGTCCCGACATGGGGCACCGCCTGTGCCACTGCAATCGGTTGACCATACTAGAGTTTCATTTAATCTCTTTTCTGACTCCTAAAAACAATGAAAAGATGGTCGAGTGCAGCTGCTTCCTTTCTCACTCGTTAAAGTATAGAAAAGGGTGTCTACATCATCTTGTTTATCTCCTTTTGTGGACTATGTAGACCATCAAATGAAAAGGACCACCTTGGCATATTCAATCCAAGACCGTTTCCCTCTGCATACTTTTATGCTTTCTCAGGCAGAGGGGCCGCAATTTATGAAAGATCTCACCATGGGTTGACGTTAAGCTCTTTTCCAGCCTTCTCATCAAGAAAATATTTTTGAGAAAACTTGGTTTTGTTCATGCTCGTAAAAGTATCTGAATGACCGTCCAGTCAGTATAGGTTTAACCTTTTCTAGCCTGATTGGACTACCAATGGTAAAGAAGTATCTCATCCCCCAAAGGATGGGTGAGCTCTCCTATGTATACTTTTATCCTTTTTTGGGCACAGGAGACTACCAATGAAAAAGAGCCCCCACTAGAGTCTTCTTCATGCTTTCAGACTCTCTAAAATCGAAAGCACCATCGAGCATTTACTTTCTCGGGCTCACCAAAAATCCATGAGATCATACCACAACGGTGTCTCTAGACACCACCCCACTGAAAATAGTTTGGTAGCATTCCCCCTTTAGGTTTCCTTTGTTCAGATTACTCTACAATGTGTCTTCCTTGGATCCTATCAATATCAAAAGTGTCTTCCTCCCCCAATTATTTCCTATCTGCAACGTCATTCTTGGTATTACAGCTATGATCCCATTCCCATGAGTCAGTTTCATTTGCTACCTGGTCTGCCCTGTCATCATACTCTAAACAAAGGAATTTTGAGTCTACAACACAAACCTTGCCCCTATTCAACTCTTTCCCTCCCCCACCCTCATTCAATGGGTTAGTCCATAGATTGTCTCACATCTTTCGGTTATCTCCCTCGTGCTTCTGGTCAAGGAAACACCATTTCCTTGACCTGGGGCAGGTCTCCCTCTGTCGACAACAACACACATATTCTAGAAGATAGACCCATAGGTCCCTATATCTTGGTTTCATTAACCTCATTGATGAGTTCCTTGGACCACTTGAGAGGAGTCCTTAGTGCCTCTCGGGATGGTTGTTTCTCACATGCTCAACTCCAGCTACATCATCTCACCATTGAGATTCGTATAGGGTTTGGTCCGTGCAGTATTTGGTTGAAGACCCCAGATGTCACCTGACTCTAGCACATTGATGAATCTATTCGAAGGGACCTAAGCAGGTTATGTCCCTTATGATTTTTGAGTTGCATTAGAAACAGTGTTCAGAAGCCCCATTAGTGCTTCAATATAGATTTATGATTGATACAGCATACTTGTACCACAGAGACTCTGACTCTCCATCAGTGAGTCCATCCAATTATGTACCATTCCAGATCCAGCAGGTTGTCAATCATGAATATATAGCATTCCATGAGAATTTCATGGGTCCAATGTAGCAGTTCTTTAGATCAATATTGTATTCATCCTCTAATTGAGGCAACCATTATTGTAGCATCAGTTGTATATGATTGGCTCTTGTATTACAGAGCATAGATCACATTATTCTTTTGACATTGTTACAAGTATGGGGATGCCCGCCTCATCCATATACATGTCACACATTATTTGTATCTCACCCATTGATAGGAACCATATTAATACAAAAACCAAAAGCCACCATGCCCTAGCCTAGGAAGCACCACTTCTCCATAGAAAATCCTATGATGTTCATCGGCCATACGATGAGATCCTGCCCTCACACATCACGGGGCAATCTATTCACCCAAAAAATCCCTCACTCAAATCTACATGGCCTACACCACCCAAGGACACACATGCATGACCCTCATTTCACCCCATTGGACTCCCACACCCTCAAAAAGGATTAAGAATGAGCAAAAGGGCTTAAAACCCCAAAAAATAGCCTGAATAGTTCTCCTATGGGCTAAAGCCTCCAAAAATGGGTTGAAACCCCTCAAAGAAGCTAAAAACCCCAAAAGGAGCTAAAGATAGGGTGGAAGGGGCTAAAATCCCAAAAAAGGGGTGAAATCCCCAACCAGGGGATTAAAACCCTAAAAAGCCCCAAAAAAGCTATAAATAGAGGGGTGGGGGTCACTCTCAAAACACTTCTCCCTTGCATATTGTTATGCTACCTGTGGATGCCTTGAGACCCTTTGTCTCTCAAGCCACCCACACTCCCTCTCCTCCATCCTCCATTGAGCCATAACCCCCCCATCCAAGAGAGGTGCCTCTTCAAGCCAGGTCATGGTGGCCCAATTCCATCAAAGAGAAGGTATACCAATGTTGATTTCTTGCATTTTGCTTTACTATTTTGTATTTTTTCCTAACCCATTTTTGTTTGCAGGTTTATTTCTAATATGTTTTTGCAGGTATTTTGTTTCTAATGGTTGTTTGCATGTTGCTGGAGCTAACCCTGATAGTGTTTGCAAAGGGGTGTCCAGCCATTCCATTTCTTGCTTGTCCTTTGCTTTCTTTCTGTCTATTTTTCTTGCATTTCACCTGTAGGAACCTACCCTTCCGTCCTATAGATGGAAGGTAGCCATTCCTGCCCTATAGCAAGGGAGAAATCCCTGCTACAGACTCCTTGGAGGTTCACATCACTTCGCTAACTAGAGATATCATCAAGATAAAACACAACTCTCTCATATTTTTCATATTCACTAAACAAGGTGCACAATAATTTCTAATGGATGTAATGATGGAAAATCGTGCACCATTCTCAATTTCTTGATTGCCTGCCCAAAAGGAACCATGTTTCTTAGATCCGTGGATGCCTCTGATCAAGTGAAGGATGCACAACTATTATTTCATCTTTTTGATGAAGTAATTGAGGATGTGGGGGCACAGAATGTTGTAAAAATCATGACTGACCATGCCGCTAATTATGTTGCAGGAAGAAGGATGTTAGAGGAAAAACACCCCACCATTTGGTGGACACCATGTGCAGCGCATTGTTTGGACCTCATGCTTGAGGATATTGGAAAATTGAGTGGGTGAAGGAGTGTGTGGAGCATGAAAAATCAATAACCATGTACATATATAAGAACTAATGGATTTTGATCCTAATGAGGAAGAACACTAGGGGTAAAGAGCTATTTAGATCAGCGATTACACGATTTGCAACAAACTTTCTTTCATTGCAATCCATTGTTGATTAAAAATCCAACCTGAGGAAAAAAATTTCTTGTGATGTGTGGAATGAATCTTAGTGGATTAAAAGGGAAGAAGGAAATGAGGTAGATGATAAAGTGTTTGAAAAGACATTTTGGACAAAAGTAGAAGAAATTGTTTTGTTTAGTGATCCTCTTGTGAAAGTGATGTGAATGGTGGATGGTGATAAACCTTCCATGGGTTTTATTTATGAGCCAATGGATCAGGCCAAAGAATCAATAAAGGCAAGATATGGTGACAAAAGGAAGAAGAATTTTCCTATTTCTGAAATCCTTGATGAAAGATGGAACAGACCACTCCACCGTCCTTTGCATGCACCAGGATACTACTTAAACTCCAAGTAAAAAAATTTAAAATTCAAATTCACAGTTATAATATTTTTTATAATTTCAACCTTTTAGGTTCAACTTCAAAGTTTCAAACATAGTAAACTAATGAATATTATTGAAAGTTTTCAAAGTCATTTACTGAAACTTGTTTTCATTCAACTCTCTTTGCAGCCTATTGGTGGGCTATGCCCTGAGTTGCAAAATTTTGCAGTTCATATTTTGAGCCAGCCATGTAGCGCTTTTGGATGTGAATGCAATTGGAGTGTTTTTTAGCGTATACACACCAAGAATCGAAACCGTTTGAAACACAAATAGTTGAATTATATGGTCTTTGTTTAGTACAATGTTAGGCTTAGGCGTAACCAATTGTTGAACACGACCCCAACATCAGGCAACATAACCTTAGATGAATTTGATCGATCATCAGAGTGGGTTGTGGAGTCTCAGGCACTAGCCTTTGAGAATCAAGACCTTTCTTGGTTGGATTTGGACCCACTTCCAGAGGTTTTACCATCAGGACCAGGGGAATCTAGTGGGGCTCAAAATCCCAGTCCGATTGAGGACTAGTGCTGAAAATTTATTTCTAATGTTTTTTAGAACTTGCCGATTTTTTTTAAAATTTTTGTTCAGAGTTATTTTTCTTCCATGCACATGCTTGAATTTCAATGAAGCAGTATGTTGGCCTAGATGAGGAATTTTTCCTCTTTTGTTCTCAATGAATGTAAGAGTCAAATATTTGCAATATCATTAAGATAAGATTAAACTTGTGTCAAGAATAATCTTGCATTGGAGTTTTAGAAAAAAGTTTTGTGCACACCCACATAAGGAAATTGTGTCGAGACTACAAAACAATCTTTTGCTACATCTAGAGCTCAAAGTTATGAAGTAGCAACCATTTTGATCCTTTAGGAATCCTTGGCTTTTGTATTTAAATTTTTTATATTAGTTTTAAATCCAAAATGAAAATAGTTTACAATGACAATCCTCTAGGTTAAAACTTAAAATTAGCTTGTTATGTTGTCAAAATGTTATTATTATAGATGCATGAGCTTTAAGGCAAGGCTAAGGTTTGATTCTGACAGGATTTTCCATGATTTTTGTAACCTGTCATGTAATCCAAGATAGAGTTAGCATTGAAATTGAGGTAGATTATTTGACATCATTCTAGTTGATTTTAGAAGCTTAGCCAGATTTCACTTGTGAGAAATCTAGCTCACGGTACTCACTGTATGCATTTTGGTCTAGAGTCGCATTAAAATGTTGAAGCTTCATTATAGGTTTAAGGAAATCTGACCAACCCTTGATAGAGGCATTCTTTCTACTGTCACAAAAGAAAACAACAACAGATTGTGGATTTGCATTTGACTTGTTTGAATTATTTATTGATTCAATGTAGGATATTTTGCGACAACCTGTTATGGAATTACTCAATCAAGAATTGACGAAAATTGGTGCAGAAAATCTTGATTCTTTTGTTTTTAAATAGCTAGAGAGCAAGAGTGAGATTTGTTTGGAGCAAAATCCAAGTCAGAATGAATACATGGAAACTCGTGCTGCTGAGAGGTTAGTTGTGCTTACTTTCCATTTGTGTGTTATTCAGTCTTCTACATGTAGCTTTTGGAAGGATTGTTTTACAAAGATGATATGTTCTGTTTATAGGTTACATTTACACATCTGGAAACAATACAGTCAAACACAAGCACAAACGATAAGTCATATAGATTCTAATGTTTAATCAGGTTGGAGGTCTATTTTTTTTCGTATTTCTTACTCAGATGCAGTATCCTATTATGTTACTTTTATATTTCTGTTGGTGTTCAATGAGATGTCATTTCGTGTTCATAACATTAATTTACTTCCTCTGAACATACAAGTTCAGAGGGAGTGTTTCAGAAGAAGAAAAAATTCCTATTCTCATAGAGAAAGTAGAAAATGGTATAAGTTAATCCATATTTTCCAAAATTGCATTGGATATGCGTCAAGAGGGACATAAGTCACTTGAGACACTTTGGAGGAGTGCACTTCACCATGCATATGATCTCCGCAAAAATGATGCAAAGGGTTCGGTGAAGAAGAAAGATTTCACAAAACTCCTAAAGCTCTTAAAGTCCATTGGTCTACCACATCACAAATCAACTGTGCCAAAGGTGTTTTTTGCTGTCAATATTTTTATGTTAATAAGTTATTATGTTTTCGATGAAATATGCAAAATGTGTGCTCATGGTTAGAAGTCTTCTTTATAGGAAGAGCGTGATGCAAGCAGCTGGTTTCTACAGGCCTGTTTCAATGTGGCTCATTTACATACGCAAGAATCTCAATATACAACCTCTAAAATGGAATCTAATAAAGATATGAATCAATTTGGAACATTGGAATTTAAGGAGAACAATGCAGACTAGAGATTGGCAAATGAATACTATTTCAAAAATATGGCATTGACGAGACAATTAAGATGACTCTGCCTCAGTTTCCACAAACATATAAGTTTAAGAGAGGTAATGTCCATCCTATATTATCCATTTATCGCTAACTCTATTAATTTAAAAGCGAACAACCAAGGAGAAAGAAGAGGAATTCAGAGAAGAATATAATCAATGCCCATTAATGTTAGTTATTAACTAGAATAACCAAGGAATGTAATATAATATCAATAAAACTGGAGCATGCTCAGTCATTCTATGGTACTCACCAATTTTGGGGGATTCTATCGGCCTCTACGTGACCTCTGCAAACTCTCCAACTCTCCTCTGCGGCCCCTCCTCTACGACTTTTCTCATCTGCGACACCTCTACGACCCCTCCTCTATGGATTTTCTCCTCTGCGGAACCTCCTATATGGCCCCTCCTCTATGACTTTTCTCCTCTGCAAACTGCAACCCCTCTCCTCTCAGTCATTTATTCACTTCCAGCAGCACCTATTGCGGGGTTTATTTGTTTGTTTTATTTGTTTTATTTTTGTTTTGTTTTAATTTTATTTTTTATTTTTATATATATATTTTTTGTTTTATTATTATATATTTTATTTTATATTATATTTTTATATATGTTTTTTTGTTTTTGTTTTATTTTATATTTTATTTATTTTATATTTCATATTTTATATATTTTGTTTTGTTTTATTATTATATATTTTACTTTATATTTTATTTTATTTTTTATTGTTTATATATTTAATTTTAATATTTTTATTGAAATATGAATAAAATATGAAATATGAAGAACATAACATGGGGTATAATAAAGTAGGAAAAGTATGTAACCTTGGGATATGAAAGATTAAGTTGGGATTGGGTAGGATTAATGGATAGATAAAGCATAGGGTTGACTAAATTAAGAAAGAACTAAATAGGCCAAGGGAGTAATGGAGATTAAAGGGGAAAAGAGGGTTTGGGTCGAAGGGAGAGAGGAGGGGAGAATATATGTTGACATGGAGGGTGTAGGAAATGGAAGAGGAACCAAAAAAATGGATGGAGTTAGAGGTGAGAGAATAGGGATAAAAATAGTGGGATAAAATGAGGAAGAAGAGAAGGTGCACAACTAGGTTTACCACCATGTAACCATGTAAAATTTTGATCCATACATGCATAGTTTATTTTGTGAAATAGTGTGCACAACATAGGCTAAACTTGACATGGTTTTCTAAGAAAAAGATAATGTTTTAAAGGACCCTGGTGGGGTTCCTTTACACTTATAAGTTGACCATTCATTTCATCTAGTCCTTAATGTTCCAATAGTGACAATGAGGACGATGATGATGATGAGGATGATGATGATGGTGATGATGATGAACACAATGATGATGATGATGATGATGATTATGAGGATGAGGACTATGATGATGTTAATGATGATGATGATGATGATGGCGATGATGATGATGATGATGCTGATGATGATGATAATAGTGATGATGATGATGATGCTAATGACAATGATAATAGTGATGATGATGATGATCACGGGAGAATGATGATGATGATCATGGTTCAATGATGATCATGACGACGATGATGATGATGATGATGATGATGATGATGATGATGATGGCGATGAGGATGAGGATGATGGAGATGATGATCATGATGATGATGGTGGTGATGATGATGATGATGGTGGTGATGATGATGATGATGATGGCGATGATGATCATGATCATGATGGTGATGATGATGATGACGATGATGACGATGATGATGGTTTAAACATAACTAAATAGACATAAACATAATACATTATGCAACAAGATTTTCTCATGACATAAATTACCTCCTAGAATCCAACATTGCTACAATGTCATTCATATTCTTCATCCCTGTCATCATCAGAGTCATCCTCATCATCGTCGGAGTCATCCTCATCATCCTCATCATCATCCTCTTCATCCTCATCTTCATCATCAACATAATCATCATCTTCATCATCATCATCATCATCATCATCATCATTTTTATCACCATCGTCGTCATCATCATCATTATCATAACTATGCATTGCGTTACTGAGATTCTCTTTGTTTCGAGAATAATTTAATATTCTTTATTGAATAGGGTTAACCGCGTGAAGGTGGAAGCTCTTATGGACCCTCCCCACCTCACATCACTCTCAATTCCCCATAACCGGACAAAATCTATCTAAAAAAAAAATGTGTTATAGTATATGACAACATACAGGAAATGATGCTAATGATGATGACGATGAAGATGATGAGGAGGAGGAGGATGACGGTGATGATGATGGACATGATGATGATGATGATGATGAGGATGACGATAACGATGATGATGTTAATGATTATGATGATGATGATGATGATGGACATGATGATGATGAGGATGAGGATGAGGATGATGAGGATGATGATGATGACGACGATGATGATGATGATGTCAATGAAGATGATGATGATGATGATGATGATGGTGATGATGATGATGATGATGCTAATGATGATGATGATGATCACAGGTCAATGATGACGATGATATGGTGATGATGATGATATGGTGGTGACGATGATGATGATGATGATGGCAATGATGATGATGATGATGATGCTAATGATGACGATAACATTGATGATGATGATGATGCTAATGATGATGATAATAGTGATGATGATGACGATCACGGGTCAATGATGATGATGACGACGATGATATGATGATGATGATTATATGATGATGATGATGATGATGGTGATGACGATGATGATGTCGATGATGATGATGATGATGATGATGGTGATGATGATCATGATGAGGATGATGATGAAGATGATGAGGATGATGAGGATGAGGATGATGATGACGATGATGAGGATGAGGATGACAATGAGGATGATGATGTCGATGATGATGACGATGATGATGATGAGGATGATAGTGATGGTGATGTTGGTGATGTTGATGATGATGTTGATGATGATGGTGATGATGATGATGATGATCATGATGGTGATGATGGTGATGGTGATGGTGGTGATGATGATGATGATGGAAATGATGATGATGATGGTGATGATGATGTCAATGATGATGGTGATGATCATAGTTCAATGATATTGATGATGACGATGAGGATGATGATGGCGATGATGATGATGATGTCGATGATGATGAGGAGGAGGAGGAGGAGGAGGAGGAGGATGATGGTGATGATTATGGACACGATAATGATGATGATGATGATGAGGATGAGGATGATGACGATGATGGTGGTGGTGATGATGAAGATGGTGGTGGTGGTGACATTGATGAAGATGATAATGATGGTCATGATGATGAATATGATGATGGTGGTAATGATGATGAAGATGGTTATGACGACAACGATGATGATGATGATGATGATGAAGATGATGATGATGATTTTGATTCTTCTTAATCTAACTCAACATCAATATCGTCTTTTGGTTCTGAATCACTATCATTGAAAAGATTGCTCATATCAGGATAATGATCAAAGTCATTTTCAGTTAGATACTCATCATCAATATCATCAATGTCAATTTAATTTTCTGCTACATCATTTGGATTATCAAATTCTAGATTATATTCTTCATCTGACACATCTACGTTGATGTCCAACTTCTCCTGATCTACATCACCTTCTTCTTTAACATTGTCTTCTTCCTCTACTGCATTATACTTGACCAGTCTTCCTCTTGGATGGTATCTAACAATGTATGACCAACTTGATTTACCTAGAACCTCTGAGTAAACGACCTGCTCAGATTGACTTGGAAGAACATAAGGCTATGTACCTAGTTAAAGTTCCCTTGTATTAATCATGGTAAATCCATTGGCATTCTCAATAACAGTTCTTTCAGGATCGCGTTCTTTCATTTGTATCATGTACCATTTGACCTAAAACAGAAACACTTTAAAGGAATTAAAGTCACACTCGAGTATATCTTCCAAATAGCCATAGTACCTATTTTTAGATACTTTTGGATGCCTGTTACTCCTAGATGAAACATTGGTGACTTGAAAAATTGTAGTTATCCCATAATAAAATGTTTTCCTCTTGTCATCCAACTTTTTGATGTAAAATTTACGGCCATTGCACCACATAGCATTGTGCTGTATCAGTTGCATCATGCCCGACTCGGTAAATAAATATATAAGAAGACATAAATGAGAGAAATATTTTGATACAATGTGAAACAACGAAAAAAATGAGTAGGGTAAATATGCTTGCCTTTTTATCTTTTAAACCGCATGCTAAATATTTTTCCTTTGCATAAGTTTGAGATATTCTTCTCGATGACGATGCATTGTTTTAATCATTTTACTAACCCCTTCCCATGTTAAGGTACCATAGTATTATTGTTATAATAATCAACCCATAGTTACCTACCTTGGACATTAATTAAATCATTTTTGTCTTATTTACCTAGTCTCCTATATTCCACTCTATGCTAGTTTCCTTCTACATGTCATAGAAGTCAACACTTGCTAAAACTGAGTCATGGAGCGCTTGGGAAACCTCCTGGAAACCATATTTAGCATGTTTGGTTTATTCTAGATCTTCCAAAGTGCATATCTTATTTTTCTACAAAGCTGCTTGTTTTATTGAGAATTAAGGCAAAAGGGAAAGCAAGACTAGGTGTAGTTGAATTGTTTTTTTCCCACATCATCCTCCATCCTTTTCTCCTAATAAAAGAATGTATGATTTGTCTTTCCATGTCTTATTAACTTTCCTACTTAACTTTTCCAATTCGTGAGCCTCTAAGTGGATTTGGAAACTACTTTATGCACCTATGGGGGATTTGACTAGATTTAGTAAGCCTACTTTTTGACTATTTCGAATGGAATCCTTATGCATTTGAATCTCTCATGTAATTATATATTGCAGTAGCCTATGACTTCACAAGGTTTGCTATTGTACACTTATTCAATACAGATTAGTGTTATGCTCCAATTTCAATATCCTTTGATGGTAATTTTGCATGTTTGATTAGCAATTTTGTGAGTATTATTGTTCTATCACTTGGGTTCAATTTCCACATGGTATCAAACCCTTTATAGATCAATTTATTTCCTTTCATATTTCTATTGCAAGTTCAACATCTTGGCTGGGAGCATATTCTACTGATTGAAGGGCACAGTTTCTGAGCCATGGACCAATCTCAAAAAATCATCTTGACTCCATTTAATTTATTTGAATGGAAAGCTGAGATGGAGATATTGTTGAGAGAGAAAGGTCTCTACAGGGTGACTATGGAAACTGAGGTAGAACCCAATGCAGCTGCAGAGAAAATAAAATGGCACAATAGGAGGGATGAGGCCTATGGTCTTTTGTGTCTGAGCATTTCAAGAGACCTCCTCTTCCATCTTGATGGATTGACATCACCTGATGAAGTGTGGGAGAAGCTTTTAGATATTTTTGGTAAGATATATGAGATGAGAGGACATCAAATCGAGAATGAATTGATCACCTTCAGTCCCAGCAGCTTCGAATCCTTGCAACTCTACTTTTCCAAGTTTAAATCCCTTGTTTTGCAGCTAAAATAGTGTGGAATTGAAAAGAAGGAAGAGTAACTAGTTTTGGCCATACTCTCAAATCTTGGACCTGACTATTCAGTGTTTGTTTTGACCTTCGATGCCACCAAGTTGACAGCTCAATCCTGGAAGATTCCTAAGCTTGTAGAGTTCATGGAATCCCTCACACAGGAACAAGATAAATTGGCGATGATGGGCACCATCAAACCTTCCAAAGACCAAGCTTTGGTTGTTGGAGATTCAAGGGTGGATTCAAAAGGCAAGAAGAAAGCTAAGAAGCCACCTAAGAAAAAGAGAGATAAGAACAAGTCGCAAGAGGAGCCCCAAGGCTCCAAGAAGAACTTCCAGAAGAAGAAGAACAAAGGAGAAATGAGAAAGTGCGCATACTATAGTAAGGGCTATCATCCTGAGAGCTCCTATATAAAGAAGCAAATTGACCTATTGACCCAACTCCTAGAGAAGAATAATATCTCCCTTCCTGATTGCTCAAAGAAGAGGGAAGGAGGATCAAATTCAAACAACAGAGACAGAGTACATTCTTTGCTTGCTGGCACATCAAGCTCACCTAGCTTCATCATAGACTCTAGAGCTTCTAGACATATGGTTTCGACAAAGGAGGCATTCTCCACTCTTGACATGTCGAAAGGTCCACCAATAGTTTTGGGAGATGACTCTCTCACTGACAGTTTGGGGAAAGGAAGGATTGATCTTGACCATAGTAAGTTCAATAATGTGTTGTTTGTTCCTGGTCTTGCCTCTAATCTCTTGTCAGTGTATCAGATGAATCACACTAGGTCTCCAAAGAATGACATCTTCTCCCCTGATGATTTTGAAATCACAAACATTTCGAATGGTAAAGTCCTAGAAAAAGGTGTTGTTGATCGCACTTCGAAGGTATACATGTTTTCCCATTTTCCACCCTACTCAAACCCCTATGCTCTTCTGATTCATGGTAATGAGGCAAACAAGCTTTGGCATGAAATATTTGGCCATCTAAACTATAAGAATATTTCTGATTTGAGTGAAAAATATATGGTCATAGGGTTACCAAAGATTAATTTTTCCAAGGGAGTCTGTCAAGGTTGTATCCTAGGAAAACACCCAAAGCATAAATTTGAGAGAGCTAGTCATGAGAGAACCTCTACACCTCTTGAGTTGATCCACAGTGATGTTGCTGGTCCATTTCCTCATATGTACATGATTCAATCCAAATATGCACTAACCTTCATAGATGAATTTTTCAGGTATTGTTGGGTTTACTTCCTAAAGCATAAGTCTGAAGTTTTTGACCTCTTCAAAGTCTTTAAGGCATTGGTTGAAAACCAGTTTGTGAGGAGACTCAAGATCCTCAGATCTGAAAATGGTGGTGAGTATGTAAATTCTAAGTTCATTCAATATTGTAAAGATGTAGGTATTCAGATGCAGCATTCAATCCCTTACACAGCACAACAAAATGGTGTTGCTGAGAGAAAGAACAGATCATTGAAGGAGATGGCAACCTGCATGATGGAGGCTAATACTTTGCCACCAAAGTTTTGGGAAGAGGCTATAAAATGTGCATCCTACATCCAAAATAGGGTTCCTCATAAACAGATTGATGGTATGACTCCTTTCAAAGCTTGGATTCGGCACAAGACAGATGTGACCCATTTCAAGATTTTTGGCTCAAAGGCTTGGGCTAGAATTCCAACTAAAAAGAGAAAGGCTTTGCAGCCCCAAAGCCAAGAGTGCCTATTTGTTGGGTATTCTAAAGATTAAAAAGGGTACAAGCTGATCAACTTGAGCACTAAAAAAATCCTTAATTGAAAGAAGTGTTCAATTCCAAGAAGAGCCTTTAGTAGCAGTTGAAGTTGGAGAGTTTTCTTCACCACCAGATCCATTGAATGTAAGTGGAGAGACAAATGAGTTTGCTGATTCTGATATGTCTGATAATGATGATTTAATTGCATATCTTGACATTCCTACAAGACTAAAATGGGAATCAAAGACCATTCATGCAGTTGGGGAACTAGATGGAAATCCTAGTGACTCTAGGAGGACTAGATCTCAGTTTGAGAGTGCGCTGTGTATGAAAGACCCTTTGTTTGTAGAGAAGTACTATCTGATGGTTGAATCAGACCGACAGACATATCAATATGCAGCACATGATTCAAGATGGAAAAAATCCATGAAAGAAGAATTCAGCTCGCTCCAGAAGAACAACACTAGGGAACTGGTTGATCTTCCCCTAGGGAGGAAGCTAGTTCAATGTAAGTGGGTTTCAGAACTAAGTTTTATGCTGATAGTTCACCTTTGAAATAAAAGGCAATATTGGTAGCAAATGGCTACTCACAAGTACATGGTATTGACTACAATGAAACCTTTGCACCAGTGGCAAAGATGGACTCCATATGGCTAGCTTTAGCCATTGCAGCTTCGAAGCAGTGGGCAGTACATCACATGGATGTGAAGTGTGCTTTCCTAAATGGAGATATCATTGAAGATATTTAGATGCAGCAACCTCAAGGTTTTGTTTCTAATCCATATTTTGTGTGTAGGTTAAAGAAATGATTTTATGGGCTCAAGCAAGCCCCCAGGGCTTGGTATGCCAAGATTGATGGCTTTCTGCCGTCATTGAGTTTTGTTCAATGCAAGTCTAATCCTAATGTTTATTTGAAGCTTATTCATGGTTATTTGATGATTATTGTCTTGTATGTGAATGACCTTCTGATTACAGGAAGTTCAAAGAAAGAGATTTCCTCCTTGAAGGATGTAATGAACCATGCATTTTCTATGACTGATTTGGGATTGTTGAGCCAATTATTGGGTCTCAAATTGCTCAATCCCAACATAGAATCAAATTACATCAGTCCAAGTATGCCTTAGATTTTCTGAACAAGTTCAACATGAAATATTGCAAGCCAAGAAAGACTCCCTTCCTTTCAGGAGTTAAGCTTGAAGAAGCAGGTTCTTCTCTTATGGTAAATAATACACTGTATAGGCAGTTGATTGGGTGTTTTATTTACCTTACACACACTCAACCTGATCTATCTTATGCAGTTAGTGTGGCTTCAAGATACATGGATCAACCTCATGAGATTCATTGGATATCATCCAAAAGGATCCTTAACTTTGTTCAAGGAACAAGAACTCATGGGATCTTCTACAAAGCTAAATCTGATCTTGATTTGATTGGGTTTACTGACAGTGATTGGGAAGGTGACAACACAGATCGAAATTCAACATCAGGATATGTATTCATGCTTGTAGAAGGACCAATCATCTAGTCAAGCAAGAATCAGAGTGCCATAGCACTCTCATCTACATAAGCAAAGTACATAGGAGTTGTAAATGCAGTAACTCAATGTTTGTGGTTGCAGGGAATACTTTGTGAGTGTGGCTTCGAATCAAAATTTTCAACTATTATCTATTGTGATAATCAGAGCACCATTCAAATCTGCAATGATCCATTTCATATACAAATAACCAAACACATTGAGATCCATTTGCACTACATCAGACAGCTTATGCATGATGGCACCATTCACCTACTCTTCTGTGCATCTTCAGAACAAGTAGCAGACATCTTCACCAAAGTTTTTTGTGAGAAGACATTCAGCAATCTCAAATCACTGCTGGGAAATTCTGATCATGCTGTGAAGCATGATTGATGACAAGGTTTTCAAATTTTGTTTTACTGTCCATGTTTAAGTGAGTATTTTTCCACTGGGTTTTTGCCTCTTTCTTTGGTTAAATGGACATGCAGTATGTAACAGGTGACTAAGCCTTGTTGCTAGGCCCTGTAGTTTTCTGATATTTACTAATAAATTCAAGATTAAGGGTGGGTGTTAGAATAATCAACCCATATTTACCTACCTTAGACACTAATTAAATCATTTTTGTCTTATTAACCTAGTCTCCTATATTCCACTCTATGCTAGTTTCCTTCTACATGTCATAGAAGTCAACACTTTCCAAAACTGAGTCATGGAGTGCTTATAAAACCTCCTAGAAACCATATTTAGCATGTCTACTTTATTCCATATCCTCCAAAGCGCATATCTATTTTTTCTGCAAAGCTGCCTATTTTATTGAGAATTAAGGCAAAAGGGAAAGCAAGACTAGGTGTAGTTGACTTGTTTTTTTCCCACATCATACTCCATCCTTTTCTCCTAATAAAAGCATGTATGAGTTGTATTTCCATCCCTTATTAACTTTCCTACTTGACTTTTCCAATTCGTGAGCCTCTAAGTGGATTTGGAAACTACTTTATGCACCTATGGGGGATTTGACTAGATTTAGTAAGCCTAGTATTTTACTGTTTTGAATGCAATTCTTATGCATTCAAATTTCTCATGTAATTATATATTGCAGTAGCCTATGACTTCACAAGGTTGGCTATTTTACACTTATTCAATACAGATTAGTGTTATGCTCCAATTTCAGTCTCCTTTGATGGTAATTTTGCATGTTTGATTAGCAATTTTGTGAGTGTAATTGTTCTATTACTTGGGTTCAATTTCCATAATTATGTACATGTTTCAATCCATTCCTCCATCCAATCAAGATTTTTTTCAATGTATAAATGTATTGCATCCCACACATGACCATATATATGAAAAAATAACAATTAAGAATTGTGCATTAGATCATTAAAGGCAATTAAGTTTACCTTAAAACACTGATGGAATAATAAAAATTACATAAATTGAAAAATTAATTGTATAATAAATAAAATGTACACCATTCAAATACCTTTCACTTTCCTCTTTCTACCGTTCCTTGACAGGACCTCCCCTTCAAATTTGTTGATGGAGTCGACATGCCAAATGCGAGGCAGATTGATATTTTTTGCTAAATTTGGAAGATACTGACTAATGTACACCATGGATTGATATAGCATATAGCCCTGCACCACAGAACCCTCAGGGCGTGCTCTTTTTCTAACAAAATACTTCAATAACTTCAAATTCTTTTCCACCATCCACATTGACCTTGAGTTTACAGGTCCACACATTTCAATCTCCTCAACTTGGTGTATGAGATAGTGTTATTGTGCATTGAAAAATGAAAGATGTAAATACTTCTACATTTCACACATTAGACGAGGAATTTCTCTCTTCCAATACCTAATATCTTCTTTATGGATTTCTTTAGATGAAAGCCACCTACAAAATATGCAAGAAAATAACATGAATGATCAACCAGATTGAGGCATATAATATATAATAAAGTTCCAAGTTGTAAAACACAATATGTCAATAAGCAATGCAACCAAAAGAACAAACAATTTTCATGCATATAAAATTGTTACTTACCTCATGTATTTTCCAAGATCATATATAACTTGTTTTATGTTTTCCTCAAAGCTATATGGGAGAGCTAGAGGTAGAACGTACTGCAGCAAAAATCAAATCATTATCTAATGTTTCCAAATAAAAGAGAACAATAACTAAAAATATTTACTTAATGGAAATTATATATGTAAATAATTACCTTAATGAATTTATGTCAGTCATGAGTCTTAACACCACCAAAATCACCTTTCTTGGTTAAGATATTTTGTATGTTCGACGAAATCCCCGTTGGAAACCTTATTTTCTGAATGACCTCTTTTATAGCATTGCTTTGTTTCTTCGTTAATAACCATGGAAGAATAATATTTCGGTTCCCATTTCGGCATTGGAAATAATTACACTTTTCAATGCGTGATTGGATTTTGCAATGTCACTACAATTTTTTCCAATTTTATCTTTGTATGACCTTCCATCTAATGTCTGCCATATCATTTCTGTTACATTCTTCATGATATGCATTGTATCAAACAAATGAGCTATTTGTAGGTGCTCATAGTTAGGAAACCTATTGAATTGTATGGGATAACTCTTCATTCCTAGTGGAAACCCATCCATGCCTTAAATACATTCATTGAACATAAATGAAAACACATTAGCAATAATTCATGACACCCATGGTAGAGAAAATTCAGTAAAAATATAAAAATCATAATATTACGTGAACACATTGTATTCTGCATATACAATTTACATACCTCGATGATTTCTGTTATATTCCAAATTCCATAGGTGAGGTGTCATTCTTCGTGGTTTCTTTGCATTCTCTTCTTTACCATTGAATTTTCTTTTTTCGATAGTTCAGTACCTATGGTTCTTAGGGAGGAAGTGCATGTATTCATCGAACACCTCCTTTGCTAAACTTCTTAAACAACAAGATTTTATCCTAGGACCACATACTAGACAGGAAAAGTTTCCCTTTGTTTGAAGACCTGCGAGATATCTGTATTAATGTTATAGCATCAAAAGATTATTAATTTTAAAAAAATGCATGTTTTTTACCTTAAAATCATATAATTTTAACGACGTGCAACATAACATTACATACCAAAAAAATGTGTTAACCCGAGAGCGTCATGAATTTTCCATGCAACTATTCCATGGAATTGAAATTGTTTCTGCCCTATTGGTGTAGAGATGTCATACATAGTGATTCCATCCCATAAATTCAATAGCTCATCGATAAGAGGCTCAATATATACATTCATATATTTAACTTGGTACTTACCTAATTGATCAATAAACATACAATATTGTTATTTAGTTATAATCCATCCAAATATATAAAAGGTGTTCTCATGCAACAATTAAACAAATAAATTTATGAAATAATATAATTACAAGTTTCAAAAAAATACCTCGAATAATCATTGCCAACATTGTGTGCTCTCTCTTAATGGCCATCCAAGCAAGTAGGTTATTGTTTATGACGAAGACAAGCAACATTGAGTAAGTAGAACGAATCTCACCAAATGGATTGAAACCATCAACTGCCAATGAAAGTCTAACATTATGAGGTTCATCTTTAAAAATTGTTCATTTTTCTTCGACGTTCTTCAACGTAGAACCATCTGCAGGAATTTGAAGAACACCATCTTCACTTTTGTTCTTCACATGGTAATCCATAAATTGTGCTATACTTTGGCGCCTGAATAGTCATTGGAAACATGGAATTATGGGAATATAACAAAGAACTTTGTGAGGGAATTCTTTTTTTAATTGATCAGTTCGATATCTACTAATTTCACACTGTGGGCATTTGTTTCCTGATGCATACTTTCCATAATATATAATATGATCATTAGGACATGCATCAATAGATTGATACTCCACTCCAGTTTCTTTCATAATTAAGAATACCTATCGACTTGTGCGTAGTAAATTATTTGATGGTGGTAATAGAAATTCACCCAACAATCTGCAACATTGACAAAAAGTGCAACGTAAACAATATACATCATAAATATTTCATATCCCTAATTTACGAATTAATTAACACTAAAAATAGAGGAAAATGATCAACTTTACATTCCTTAGGAAACAAGTGTTTGATAAACCATTCAAAACTTTCAAGCTCACCAACAATGATATAGGAGATAGAATATTGGTTGTTGATCCTTCGTAAAGAGGTTCTTGGGACTTCTCGAGAAGAGGAACATCATGAAAATCATGGAGGTTGTCCTCATCCAATGGAGCAAATGTGTCTTGCAACAATCTATTTATCTCTTCTTCACCATTAGTATCAATAACGTCATCTTCATCCATAGAATAATTAAGAAATCGATCTTCAATAACATGATCTCCATGCTCGTCGTCTTGTAAAGTAGTATTTCTACTATTATGTGGAAAATAGCTCTATGGCGGTCGACATCTTGGGGGCATTGTCTTTATATTTACAAACAATGCAATAACATTAGTGTATAATATACAACACATATATTTAAAATGATAAAAAGATTGTGAATACACTATCAATACTATTACAAGAAGTACAATATCTAATGAATAACGTCTTACCAAGGGATGATATTTGTACCCCCCTTCAGCATGCCCCTTCTCCTTACAATGTTTTTCAGCTAATGTTCGTAAAATTCTTCTAGTTCACAAACCTCTGCAATCATTGCAAGGGAGATAACTCTTTCCATCAGCGTTCGCCTCTAATGCTGCCTTAGCCTCAGCATACCTCCTATTGGTTTCTTCCCATGTATATTTATTTGACATTCTAATAGCCTATAACAACAACAAAAAACTCATTAATCAATATATAACGTACGTATAAAAATAAATAAATAATAATAATAATAGTGGTCATAGTCCATAGTACATGCACCTAGTACAACATAACAACACAAATAATAATCACAACATATGTCCAGGGGCTTAACACACTACAGGCATTACATTTAATAATAAATGTTTATAATTAATTAATTATATTATTAATTAGAAACATTAATACTTAATTGTGGTGAATTATTTATAATTACGCACCACCATATTAACTAATAACTTAGGTATGCCACGTAGTGACATTTTTTTGGGTTGGATACGTCAAATTGGTAAATTCAACAATGATTATGTCAAATTAGTACATAGAATGGATTTTGTCAAATTATGTCAAATTAGTACATAGGTTATATTAGTACACACATTGGATTATGTCAAATCAGGTACTAATTATGTCAATTTAGACCTACTAACTAAGTCAAATTAGCACACTGGTTGGACTATGTCAAATTAGGTTGGTTTATGTTAACAAAATAGGTATGTCACATAGTGATGCTAATTTAGGGTGGCCTATGTAAAATAAGTACAATCAACAATGCTTATGTCCCATAGTACATTGTGGAAGAATTATAATGTTTCATTTCGAAATATTGTGCATGGGTTATGTTTTTTGTAATGGTCCACTATAGATGTGTCGCATTGTGATGTTCACCTAGGACAATTTCGCTATCAAGGTTATGCATTTGAATGGATATTTTACATTGCAAGTTACCTCAAAAAGGGTTAGGTAGCAATGTGACTTTCTCAAAGTGTTATGGGGGATTTCAACATCTTGTAATAGTTATGAAACATTACAATGGTCAATGCATTTAACTATGTTTACCATGGTCATCCATTATTGAACCCATTAAACTATATTGACTATGTTGGCAATAGTTACAACAACCATAATGGAAACTGACTATGTTGACCAATATGGTTGACTATGCTCAACCATGCAAGAGAATTATAGAATTTTATAGATAAGGGATGACTATGGTTGGGAAATTTTATTCCTTTTCAAACAAAGAGGAAGACTTCAATATTCCATTATGTTGCGACAACCATAGGTTGAAATGTATATTTCACGTTGCAATAATATCTTTGTTTAGTTGGTGTTATATTTATACAATCCTAAATGACTATGTCGAATTATAACCTTCCTCAATGTTCATGTCGGATTGCAATTATTATCGTATTTTATGTTAGATCAAGACACATGTTGGCTGAATTATATCAAATAGTTTTGTTCATGATTAAGTACATACATCACATCGTAACATGATCCAAGGGCTATGTTGAAAGTGAAATATCTAATTGGGGTTGCATTGGATTGTGACGTTTCTAGGTGTTGGTGTCTCATTGTAATGTTCAATTACTATAGGGTTATGTTGAATTGACCATGGTTGATCGTGTTGACTATGGATGAGCATGGTGAAATATGCTAACATTTTTGTGATTGGTTGAAAATGGTAGACTACGGTGAAGAGCTTCAATTCAAAATTATGAAACATTGTAATATGGAGATGATGTCCTCCAAAAATTGCACATTCTAACATTTTGTGAGATTGCAAGACTATATCAAATTTTGATATAACGAAGGCTAAGAACATAGTTATGTCACATTGAAACGTTAATTTAGGTAAGGTTATGTCAAAATAGTACATTCAATGTACAATTAGTATGTCCCATATTCCAATGTGCAAGGGTTATGTTTTATAGAAAAATATTGTATGGGTTAAGTTGGGTGTGATGGTCCACTATGTATATGTCACATTTTGAAATTCATCTAGGTCGAATTGTGTATGAAAATTATGCATTTGAATTGTTATGTTGCATTACAAACCTTGTAAAATGTTAGGTACCAATATGGCATTCCTAAAGCATTATCTTGGGCTGCAACTTCTTAATATGGTTATGAAACATTACAACACTCAATGTGCTTAACTTTGTTGAGCATGGTTTTCCATTGCTAAGAAAATTCAAGTGTGATTGACCTTGGTTGACACATTTGGGATATCAATACTATCCATATGGACACATTTAAGGAATAGTAAAATAAAAATCAATTTTCAACATTATGTCAAATAGTGGAAGTCAAAAATAATTTGTTTGAGGTTAATTAAGGGAGTAAATCTAAAAAGTAGTCAAATAATTATTGATTAAAATTATAATTTTCCTCCAATCCCTATATATTGTTGTTATATATATTCCTCATACTAAACTTAAATGATTTACTAAAAATAGAAATTTCTTTATACAAAAGAGAAGAAAAGGTTTCAACACTAATATAAATTCCTCACACTAATATTGTTCATGTTCGTTATACTAGAGATTAAAAGGTTTCAACACATTGACATGATATTGTCAAATGAGATTATGAATATAGATGTATACCCTAAAAAAATGAAAGGATTTTCAAATGGGATTTTATGGATATAGATGATAATGTCGATATTGTCAAATGATTATCAAAGTTTGAAAGGATACACCATTGTGGTCTCATTGGTTATCTATATTGAGGGGGATAGTTAAATATAATTAGATTGTGTATTTGAAATATACGATGATGGTCATGATATTAACATTTTAACACAAACCACCATTTACAAAATTACATTTTAACATAAATGAAAATTTAAAAATTTACATTTTAACACAAATGACAATTTATAAAATTACATTTTGTCACAAAAATACCAAACTATATAAACATTTGCTCCATTGCAATGAAGCCCTAGTTGGAACATAAAGAGCACAACCAAAAAAAAGAATTGTGCATTGCAGTCAAACTAACCTGGAAAATGAATGAGATCAAAAATTCGATGTGTCAAACCAATACTAGACTCTTCAAAATGCAGAACGAAAAACCAATAGAAATATCACCGCAACTATAGCAAATGATTCTAAAAAAATGAGGGTCGCGGTTCCGGCAAAAATGCACAACGATCAAATTTCAAATAAATAAAAATTCAATGATCGTTAAAAAAAGGAAAACAAAAAGTGATTTTTCGGCTTTCGTCGCTGTAGCGATGATCGTTGGGAGAATTTTAAAAAAAATTCCAAAAATTAAAATTGTTTTTCGACGAAAACAATGATTTTAACTATTTCATGGAAAACTTTCATGGGATTTTGAGCCATATGTAATAGTGGTACTATGTAGACTATTAAAATAAAAGGACAACCCTGGCACCTTCCAACTAGGACTGTTTCCCTCTATATCCTTGTATGCTTTTTCAAACATTGGGACCATAACTTACAAAAATCTTATTATGGGTTGTATTTAAGCTCTTTTCCAGCCCTCTCCTCAAGAAAATATTGCCGAGCAAATTGGTTTCATTCATGCTCATAAAATTATTTGAATGACCATCCAATCAGTGTAGGTTTAACCTTTTTCGGCCTGTTTGGACTACCTACAGTAAAGAATTCTCTCTTCCCCTTTCGGTTGAGAGAGCTCTCCTTTGTACACTTTTATCCTTTTTTGGGCTTAGGAGACTACCATATGAAAAGAGACCACAGTAGAGTCTTCTTCCTATTTTCAGACTCTCTAAAACTGAAAACACCATCGAGAATTTACTGTCTTGGGCTCGATAGCAATCCACGAGATAGTATCAAGCATACTTCTATCCCTTATTCGTGCTCCTTAAACTCTAAAGAAGAACCAAGCGGTGTATTTCGCCCCCCCCCCACATATTACATACGATCTCACATTATGACAACTTTCCCCCATTGGGTCACCTTTATTAAGAGTACTTTGCGATGAGTCTCCCTTGGATCCCCTGGATATCACTATTCCAATTACTCCCCCAAGTCTTTCCCATTGTAATTATCACCCTAGT
>LPNX010607354.1:54819-65281 GCA_001517045.1 Pseudotsuga menziesii | reverse complement strand
TTGTCTCTTGTGATGTGCTTATGTGATTGTTGTGCTTGTTATTCTCTCAGTGAAAAGATCTTATTATAATGCTAGCTTAAATGTTGAAAAACTAACATATCCCTTATTCGTGCTCCTTAAAATCTAAAGAAGAACCAAGTGGTGTATTTCCCCCCCCCACATATTACATACGATCTCACATTATGAAAACTTTCCCCCATTGTGTCGCCTTTGTTAAGAGTACTTTGCGATGAGTCTCCCTTGGATCCCCTAGATATCACTATTCCAATTACTCCCCCAAGTCTTTCCCATTGTAATTATCACCCTAGTTTTATAGCTATGATCCCTTTCCCATGAATCAATTTCATTTGCTGCCAGTTTATCCCTGTTGTCATACTCTAAACAAAGTAAGTTTGAGTCCCCCATACTCCCCTTCCCATGTTCCCCATTCGGTGTCTTAGTCTCCTAACTATTCCACATCTTTGGTTATCCCCCTTGCACTTCTATCAAGGAAACATCATTTCCTTGTTAGTTGCAGGTCTGCCTTTGTCGATGTCAACACATCTATTCCAGATGATAGACCCTGAGGTCCCTGTATCCTAGTTTCATCCACCTCATTGATTATTTTCATGGACCACTTGAAAGGAGACATTAGTGCCTTTCTAGTTGGTTGTGTCTCACATGCTCAACTTCAGCTACATCATCGCACCATTCAGATTCATATAGGGTATTGGTTCCTTCATTATTTGGTCGAAGACCTGAGTTGTCACCTAACTCTAGCACATTGGTGAGTCTACTATGGGACCCATACAATTTCATGTACCTTGTGATTTTCAGGTTGCACTAGCGACATTGTTCGAAACCCCCCCAGTGTCATGCTTTTGTGTATCTCTGGTACTTAATGCCACTTATACTACCATGGATATTCTGACTCACAGTCGTTAATTCCATACCAATGTGTACACCTACAGATCCAGGAGAGCATCAGTTGTTATGATATTGCATTCTATGAGAATGTCATTGTTCCTATGTATCAATTCGTCATATCAGCATTTTTATCTAGCCTCTCATTGAGGCCACCATTATGTATCACCAGTTGTATATGTATTGATCGGATCCCATTATTTGAGCCTTGATCCCCAATTTTATTTTTGAGACAGTGTTACAAGCATGGGTATGTCTGCCTCGTCCATATACATGTCTGATATTATATGTACCTCATCCATTTTTTTAGAAGAAATACAAACCAAAATACACTATAATTCGAATGAGGAAACTCCACTCCTCCGGGGTCCTCTATAGTCTCTCCACCCTTGTCACCATTCCCGGTGATCCTATTATGTATGTCATCCATACGATGAGCTCTTACCCTCACACATCAGGGGGCAATCTGTTAACACCAAAAAATGTTCACCTAGCTCTCCATGGTCTAAACCATAGTCATGCATCATATTTCCACCATTATTTTCTCCATTTTGACCTTCACAACTAAATTTCCACCAAATATGGTCCAAAACATTATTATTCCTTCCCCATAAAAGAAGGGAAGCTGAGCATTTATTTTAATTTATCCCCACTCTCTCAAAAAGGAACAAAAAACCCTAAAAATGAGAATGGGTCAAAACACCATAGATAAATACCATGCACAATAAAATACCATGGTTCATTACCACGGGTCAATAAACCTTGGACCATCCTACAAATAGATTGTTAAGGTCTCACCAAAAACATGTTTTGTCATTCATTCATTCGCTCTCAAGCCTTTCATTATTATCCTCATACTTTTCCATGCCATTTCTCATGGTGTATGTTGAGCTTGCTCCATACCCATTTGGATCCATTCCCCCTTCCTGACAACCACTAGTGGAGTAGACTGGAGACCAAAAACATGGAGTTGCAGGACCATTTCCTCGACGGCTATGGTGGCCCAACTTTAAAAGAAATGTATGTTTATTATTGTGTCTTGTTATTAGTTAGATATAAAATAAAAATCATAAAAATTGTTCTCGTCTGTTTCATGTTATTATTGTTGAAATGTACCCTATGATGTGGATGATCTAGGGTAGGTGATTTTGCACGTAGTAGGGGTAAAATCCCTAGTACATCGTCCCCTATTTATTGAGGAATGGTTTAGCATCAGAGAAAAATAGTACAGGAGTATATTTGTAATGTGGAAGGCTACCATTATGGATTTTGATGCAGTAGGTGAGTAGCTGGTGTGGCAAGATGGTAATGGTAGAACAATGAGAATTGGATAGGACCCTTGGGTAGGTAGTATAGGTGCTTGTAGGTTACCCATTGATATGATTGATTATTTAAGAGATCATGGTATTACTCAGCTTAATCAAGTGGCGGACATCATCAATACCTCTCCCTTCATATATACATGGATTTCAGCTAAATATTTGTTCTTTGTGGGTGAACAATTGGAGATTTGGAAAGGTTATGTGAAGGATTTAAAGGATAGTCATATCAATATTATAAATAGAGAGGATGAGATAAGTTGGTCTAGGAATTTTGAGGCTAGCTCTTATTAACTTAGGTCAGGTTACAAATTTATAAGGGAGGAGGAAGATCTCTAATATCTCCCCTGGTGGACTCCTTTATCTAGAATTTCAATTGTCCCTTGATATCAAAATTGTTTTTGGTTAGAAATTACCAATAAAGTGTCATTTTGGGATCATTTGGTTAGAAGCTTCAAGTCGATACATGGAAGATACCCCCTTTGTAAGGAAAACATTGAATCTATTTCACATTTATTCATATCATGTCCCTTCATTTTAAAGATGTGGAGTATGCCATGTAGAAATTGCAGCTCTGATACCATGTAGAAACAGAGACTTGATGCGAAGAAGCATGGGAAGTAGATCTTTCTACATGACAATTCTCACAAGAATGCACAAGGAAAATACAGAGAAGATAGTGAGACTAAATCACATGAAGAAGAGATGAATATTGGAGTGTATCCTTCCATTGATTAATGATGAATAATAGGGTACATAAATAGTACATCCCTCATAGGTAAATTTGAGTTACATAGGAGACAACTCATGATAGATCAGAAAGGAGACAAACTAAATATGATAAACCCCCATAGGTGGATAAAGCACTTTCCTAATCACTCAAGGAACTAACCAATTCATTAAATCATGAGTTGTCATGGATGATGGAAAAACATGTTAATCCTGGAATCTGGAGAGAAAATCATAGAGTATCATGTCCCCACATTTTGAACACCAAAAGTGTTGACCTTTCCTAACACCTATAGGGTTAAAAGATGCATTAATTAATTAACCTAGGGATTTTTATTAAATAGTCATTTAGGAGGCATGTACTTGGTTTAATTAATTGCCATTATTAATTATTGTGCAATTTAATATGTGGAAAATAAGTTGCAATGTCATGACAATGCACTTGGGAAAGCCAACTTGCCAAGGAGGAAAATTAGAAACTAGAAAAGGAATGGAAAAATAAATTATATACAAAAGAGGAAACACTCGGTCGAAGGAGGGCATGGTTTCCATTTTGAGGTTCAGTCACAAAAGTAGAAGGTCATAAAAAGTTGTCATAAGGGAAAAGCAGGAAACTCTAAACCAAAGGAGCAAGCAGTTTCCATTCTAAGGTTTAGTTACAAAAGCAGGCAGGCCAGAAAAGTTGTCATAAAAAAATTCAAGAAAATATGGGACTAAGGAGGGCTGTAACACCCCAGTTTTGACCCCGTTCGCATGATGTATATAATGTAATTAATCATGGTGAGGAGCTAAAGGCAAAATCTCCACCATTGATTCGATTGTGTATGTTTCGGTAATGGGGATAGTTGTCGATGCTATATCGTGCTATCTGGCACATTATAATTCGGCATCATGTAAATACGCACATCAAATAAAAATAACCACAACCAGCTAAGGCAGTGCAACGTTAAAAATGAAAAGGGCATGATTCCAAAGGATAAGGGTGTGGGGGATGTCAACCTTGGTCTTTGGGGGGCAACCCATGTGTTACCACCTTGTTGATTTTCCATATTTCCTTGTCTCATCCACCCTCTTCAATGTTTTGTGGGTAGCTGAGGTAGTTATTGCTGAGTAGTGGTGGATGTGGCAGGACTGTCAGTCCTTTCCCATGTTCCCACTCCACCAGCGGATTCTTCCTCTTCATGTCACTGGGGCAGAGGGGCGACCTTCCATTCACTCCACGCTCCCACGATTCCAACCTCAGCAGAATTTGGGTTTGGCCATTCCTCATTTGCGCGCAGGGGGAGGTCTATTCACTCTCACGCAAGAGACACGCAGGAGGAGGTAGGATTGATCTTCCTCATGTAGAGCTGAGTGAAGGGGGTGTGCGATTTCTATTTGAGGGCTCGCCTTCTTGTCTCTCTCATGCCGGTTACCAGTCGGGGGTGGTGTTCTTTCCTCTTGATCATGCATAGAGTTGGGGTTTTGCCTCCATCATTGCCGGACTGTGAAGGATCGTTGGGGTTTTTGTTTGTTGTTCGTGGGCTGTTGTTTCCCATACTGTTTGCTGGTCGCGTCCTTTATTCTCACGCACAGGAATTCTGTGTTGGTTTTCCTCACATAGGGAGCAGGTGAAATCGTGGCTGTCACTCAGGATTTTCGGGTGCAGGAGCCATTCACGCTCAAGGCTGTGTGCCTGTGTGTTCCATACCGGTTTCGGTGGTATGTGTATGTCTCCTTGTTGATTGTGGTCGTGTATGCTGTCTGTTGTGGTCTTCGTTTGTGTTTTCCCTTGTCTGCGCTGGGATTTTGGCTTCTCCTTGGTTTTGAGACTGTGGATTGCTGCCATCACACATTTTGAGTTTGGGTTGTTGATATACCCTGGTTTTGGGTTGCTGTTGAGTTGTTTTGGCCATGCTAGGTGCCAAGAACAACTCTAAGTTGTATTGTGGATTGAGCTGTGTTTCACCTGTTGGTTGGGATTGTCACCTCGTTGTCTTTGCCTTCTTCACAGGGCTGTGAAGGGATTGTGTTGCTGTGGTATGCAGTGGTTGGTCTTCGGACTATTATGAGTGGAATGTGGAGGCTAGGTATGCTTGAGAAGGCTAGTGTTGTGGCCACCAGCTTAGCATTAGCCTTTCCTAGCTCCTTGATGACCTGGTGAATCCCAACTGTGTTGGTTTGCTGCTTTGTGAACCTTGGCTATGTGTAAGCCTACATTGACCCTTATTCCTTGAGGAATCATGCCTAGCTCGGGGTTGGAAATGTTGCTGAGAGATTGATGAGCACGCTGGCCTATGGTTGGGTGGAACATTGCAGCGATGTAGCTGGTTGCGGGGAGAGAGTTCTTCATCAAAAGATAAGTACTCCTGATTGTTTCATCTCTGCAATTATATCTATTGTTTTATGAATTATGATGAACATGTTGAATGCTGGAATGCATATGTTTTCTTCCGATGTATGTTGATGAATTATGAATCCCTGTATGATGGATTATGCATCTTAGCATATTCCTGTTATGCATTATGTTCAAGCTTTTAATTTCAGCATTGATGTCTGTCCATGTTCATGGGGCTATTTGCCCATTTGTTTTGGTGTTGGTCATGTCTTCTTCCCCGGTGTGAGGGTTGGGGACGTGACAGCGTGGTATCAGAGCTCATGTTGCAGCATGGGCCTGCATGGACCACCATGATGTAGTGAAAGTGGCAAGATTTCTTTCTACCCAGCAGAGATCAGAATTTGATGACAACAAAACTTCCACGAAAATTTTTCTAAGTGTTGAACAGTCAGTTCATCAGAACACTTAGTGGAATGGACTTCCGATGTAGCGAAAGAGTTATAAGGAAGCGTGTCCGATGGAGGACAGTTGGAAGGAAAATTTTGAAAATTTTCTAAGTGTGTAGCGTCTGTTGATAGGGAATATATGTTGGGGTCGTCGACAACGCGGAAGAATTTAGCGGTTGTCTGTCCACTGTTGCGGCTGTCAAAGAGACTAAAACGTCGATGCGGAAGTGGTTCCAGTTTTTGATAGTAGGAAAGTTTCAAAAATTTGGCTAAGTGTTAAAATGGTCGGCCATCGGAAGCAAAAAGTTGTTCGAGCATCTATCGTTGCGGATGGCTAAACAACTACACGTCCGACGGGTAAGGCCTCCGACCACCAATGCTATGAAGAAAGTTTGAAAATTTCTCCAAGTATAGAAATCATCGGCTATCGGAAGAAGATAGTGGTTTGATGTTCCATCGTTGCGGAAGCCAAAAGCACTAGCCTGCCGATGAGAAAGGACTTCTGATGCCAGTCAAAATCAGTTCACCGATCGGAAGAAAATTAAGGATCGTGTTTCGTCGTTGCGGCTGCGAAAGGAACTATTTCGCCGACGAAAAGAAGATCAAGCAACGAAGGTTAGCTGTTTGAGCAGCCGATACGTCGGCTCAGTTAGCGGAAAGGACTTCCGATGTCGTCAATGGAAGAAAGTAGAAAGAGGAAAATTTTGGAAAAGTTGAAAATTCGTCTAAGTATGGAAGCCGTCGAAAAACTTTAGAGGATCGGGCCACCGACACGTCAGAGAAAATTAGAAGATCGGTCCGCCGATATGCCGGAAGCCAAAGGAGGATTGGCCGGAAACGTCAGAAAAATCTAGTTGATTGGACAGCCGATGAGCGATGTCGGATGAAGTAAGTGGATTGAACGTCCGTCGTTGCGGCTACCTAGATGACTACGGATCTGACACGTCGGAGAAAAATAGACGAACGGATCGCCGATGTGTAGTGCTTAGTGGATCCGATAGCTGATGAGCAGCGGAAGAAGTTAGCTGTTTTGGACTTCCAAAATGTTGGACTGATAGCCGAAATGAGAGCCGATTCTGCAGAGGAAAATTTGATTTTTTCAAGTGGGATTTTCCAGCAGATTTCGACTGTTTTCCAGTAGGATTTTTTAGCTATTTTTCAGTGGGTCTACAGGGGGCTGAAGTTGGCACCCAGTCCAAAATGCAGTTGTAAAAATGTCGAGATTTGGTGAAAATATTCATTTCTAGAAGTGGTGTGGTTTTCACACCCAAGGTCGGAATGAAGCATGTGGATAGGCGTTGGAAAGCTTATCCAGTAGGGAGCAATGGAAAGTCACCAGAATCTGAGCATGGGGCAGCAATGTGCTAGTAATTGCTCGAAAGAGAAAGGTGCTGCTATTAAATGGACAAATCTGGATGGTTGCATGCCCAGAGGTAGCAAGGACTATGAAGGCTAACCAGCTGTGGTGTGGAAGAGGAATTCCATGCAAAGACGAGGGATTTGAAAGGGAAGTTTCCCTAAACCCTATCTTTCTGATTATAACTACATTTCCTAAGTTTTATAGTTGAAATGCATGAGGATATGTATTGCATGCATAGGATATTACATGTTGGTAAGAACATTGAGGATTATATATTTATAATGAACCACTAATGATAACTATTGCATTGGTGTTGGCATTAGTGGAAAAACCAATGACAACCTGGACATGGTTGAGTATATTGCTGATGCTGATGAATGTGACCAGCAACCCTATGAAGAAAGGGATAAGGAAACCAATCCATAATCAAAAGTTGGTGAGCAAATTCTGCAATCTCCTGCAAGATACCAACCAAATTAGTAATGTCAAGGGTGTAAGTACGACCCATGAAGGTAAGAGTTGATTATGACAATTCCATGGAATGGTAAAGGTAAGAGACCTCATACCATGTGGATATTTGAAGGTGTCATGCCTGTATATATTGATTGAGATTAGTAGCCCAAAGAAAGTAAGTACTGATGATCTTGATTATAGTAATGCATCCTATATGAGGTAGTCATGGTTAGGCCATGCATGGTATGTTGAATGCATAGTATTCCTGAATCAATGCAAGGTAGCATTGAATGGATACATATTAAAAATATTTTATGAATCTTGTAGTCATGCATTGAATGGATACATATGAAGGGTGTGAGTGACTAATTGCATAAGTATAGGTGCAAATGTTGTGATGCACTGCATGAATGCATTGAGATGAGTGCATGTGATACTATGAATAACTAATGACTGAAATGATGAATTGATGACAATTCAAGAACCATTTCAAAGGCTGTTATGAATGCAGGATAGTAAGTGACTAAAGAGGATAGTCATGATAAATTGGCTTCCAGAAATGCTCTATGGAAGAGCAAGGTGGTACAAATGATACGCTTGTGAAGTAAGGAGTATCTAAAAATTTCATTTAATTGCATGAATGATGTGACTATACCTTGCAAATGTTAGTATGATAATGATTGCATGAAGTAAATGAGTGTTGGTAATATTGATGTGATTAACAGCCGAAAGTATTCAAATTTTATAAATTCTGAAAAATGCTTCAGTGATGGTTGTAGCAATGAGAAGTTTATATGCATCCAGACTTACCAAGTGTTTGATTGATTGAAGCTCATGTTTCGGGTAGATTATTTAAGGGCATGGCAGTGAGAGGTAAGACCCTGACCAATGCCAGAATCTACCATGTGAAAGAGCCAAACCTTATGAGAAGAGTCTCATGGTTGTAAAAATAGTTGGTATGCATAATAGGTTGTTAAATTTGAATTGTGAATTTTGGATTTAAGAAATTGCTAACAACTATTAGTCACTATTGGCTTGCATAAGAATGTGTTGGATGATTGAAGATCAGGTTTCAGTTAGATTATTTCGAGCATGGCAGTGAGAGGTAAGACCCTGACCAATGCAAGAATCTACCATGTAAAAGAGCCAAACTTTATGAGAAGAGTCTTATGGTTGTAAAGCTAGTTGGTATGCATAATAGGTTGTTAAATATGAATTGTGAATTTTGTATTTAAGAAATTGCTAACGACTACTAATCACTATTGGTTTGCATAAGATTGTGTCAGGAGGGCGCATTGTAAGTGGGTATTCATATTATGTTAGAAGCAAACTAATTCATGTAGTAGACAGAATTGCAATTTCCTACTGAATTTGATTACCAATGTCATTGCTTGGTTATGGAACAATCAATTGGAATTGTATTATCAGATAATGATTGACTGTTTGGCTATTTGATGAATGTGTTAGGGGTACACGTTGCAGGAAGATCATGCGTGATGGCCTACAAGAGCCAAACTTCATGGGAAGGTTTTCCCTTGGAAATGGGTTTTGGGTGAAACGCCATTGGACATTTTGGAAATGTCTCATCTGCACTACATGTTTGGTAGCAACATGAGTGAGATGGTATAAATTATGTCGGTAAGACATGTGTGAACATGAAATGTGAAAAGGAGTTGGGATGGCAAACCGAGGGACTGTTAACTCAGAGAAGGAGCCCCCATTCCTCCTTAACAAAGGCATACTGCATCGGCAAATGGATAAGTGTTCTATGACCCTTGCTAATAATATGCATGTCAAAATGTTAAATTCCATATGAAAAACATGTTTTGATTTTATTTCCATGATGACCAATTGCTTGAGTATGAATAGGGCCTACATGGCACACACCAGGAAAGAGTGCACACTTTCCCGATGTCGGATCATGAAAGGGTTTTCAATATTGATTACACCCTAGGGAGTGGACGCACTCCTGGTGTCTCAATACTTGATAGTGAATGATATGAAATATGGTTACGGTTTTATAGCAATAACGCTGATGAGTTTGCTTATATTGCTTGTGTTAACAGACTAAATAGATGCATTTGGGTGTTGCACCCTAAAGGTAAAAGGTAAATGGTTGTTGTGAGGGGTTGTGGAGTAAGGGTTATTGTTGATAAAAGTGTATGTTGGTATAAGTGTATGTTGGGTTGTTATATGCCTGAGGATCCACAGTAGATCCTAGACCTGGAAATGGTCGTGGTAAAGTTCCAAGCCCAGTCGACATGAGGGTGTATTGGCTAGACATGAATTATTTGATGTATTGGCTTGGCTGAGTAGCCTGATAAACCCAGTAAGTGTATTGGCTTGATTTTCCTATGGCCTGATAAACCCAATTGTGTATTGTCTTGGATGGACGGTCTGATAAACCCAACTGTAGGTTGGCTTGACTGTGCTTGATATATATAAAAGGATTTTGTGAAGTAGCTTGCGTGTTGACCTAAACATCCAAGTCCATAGGTGATCCCAAGGATTGTAAAGCGAAGCAGGATCCTGTGGACGAACGAGGAAATGCACAATACAGATAAGTATTGGATTATTTTGCTTATGAATATACATGTGTATATGGTTTGGTTATGATGTTTTAAGCTCTTGTTTTAGCGATAAAACTGATGAGAATAAACTAAACATGTGAATCTATTCAATGTTTGGATATAGGTATCGCTGGAAGTGAGGACTATGAGAGCATCCTAAAGGTGCATGTGGACATGTGACTGTCCTGGAGAGCTCGAAATGAGCGGTAATGAAAAAAAGGTGCTAGTAATACTGTGGAGGTCCTAGCAGTCGAGACAAACCATGTGGAGAGACTCCATGGTTTAGAGGTCTGAAATGGACTAGAGATACTAAGTGTCATGACCAACAGAGATTGGTCCAACATTCACGGTGAAGTGAAAGAGGC
>LPNX010607354.1:0-54667 GCA_001517045.1 Pseudotsuga menziesii | reverse complement strand
TGGACATGAATGAGCTCGTGTGCCTGTTGGGAAGGCATGAAGAATATGAAAGTCTCCTTGATGAGGCTTGGACTGTCATGCCGATTGGGTAATTAACTAACTGATTTTAAGGTTTATATTATGCTTGGTCTGACAGAATTTCAATGGTGCATTTCACAGGTGAGAAAAGTAAAACCTAATGATGCACATTGATCATGGCAGTAGATCAAAAGTTGTTGGACTTGGCTGGAAGTCTCCTTCAAATGATTTCCAAGACCCAAGAAAATCTTGGGGAGATGCTCAAGATACAGAAAAGGCAGTATGAAATGAACCACCATATTTTGCAAGACTCTATTGGTTTGCAAAGGGAGGTGAAAAGCCTTCTAGGAGCAATCGACAAAAGAAAGGAAGGTGGATCAGTGATGGGACATTCATCCAAGCGACCCATTGGGAAATGGTCCAGGCATGAAGAATCAAAGGAAATTGAGCAGGTAAATATGAAGCAGCCAGTGAAATGCTGGGAATGTGGAGGACATCATTTACGCTGGGACTGCCCAATGAGGGAACGTGATGAGGGAAACAGTCGCAAAGATCCTAGGCTTCCGGATAAGCTGAAAGTTGAGAACCAGTGGGAGAAGTTCGTGGAAGCCGAGGGGCTTGGTCCTAAACATTCAAAGTAAATAACTGAATGTGAGACAGATCTGCAAATATTTGAAATTTTGATGTGCAATTGTATATATATTGTATATGTATTCCTATGTATTGGAACATCGAGTATGGTGTTATTCCAAGGGGGAGGGGAATGTAACACCCCAGTTTTGACCCCGCTTGCATGATGTATATAATGTAATTAATCATGGTGAGGAGCTAAAGGCAAAATCCGCACCATCAATTTGATTGTGTATGTTTTGGCAATGGGGATAGTTGTCGATGGCATATCGTGCTATGTGGCACATTATAATTCGGCATCATGTAAATACGCACATCAAATAAAATAAACCACAACTAGCTACGACAGTGCAATGTTAAAAATGAAAAGGGCATGATTCCAAAGGATAAGGGTGTGGGGGATGTCAACCTTGGTCTTTGGGGGGGAACCCATGTGTTACCACCTTATTGATTTTCCATATTTCCTTGTCTCATCCACCCTCTTCAATGTTTTGTGGATAGCTGAGGTAGTTATTGCCGAGTAGTAGTGGTTGTGGCAGGACTGTCATTCCTTGCCCATGTGCCCACTCCACCAGCGGATTCTTCCTCTTCACGTCACTGGGGCAGAGGGGCGACCTTCCATTCACTCCACTCTCCCACAATTCCAACCTCAGCAGGATTTGGGTCTGTCCGTTCCTCATCCGCGCGTAGGGGGAGGTCTATTCACTCTCACGTAGGAGACACGCAGGAGGAGGCGGGATTGATCTTCCTCACGCAGAGTTGAGTGAAGGGGGTGTGCGATTTCTATTTGGGCACTCGCCTTTTTCTCTCTCTCGCGCCGGTTACCAGTCAGGGGTGGTGTTCTTTCCTCTTGATCATGCATAGAGTCGGTGTTTTGCCTTCATCATTTCCGGACTGTGAAGGATCGCTGGGGTTTTCGTTTGTTGTTTGTGGGATGTTGTTTCCCATACTATTTGCTGGCCCCGTCCTTTATTCTCATGCACAAGAATTCTGCGTTGGTTTTCCTCATGCAGGGAGCAAGTGAAATCGTGGTTGTCACTCAGGATTTTTGGGTGCAGGATCCATTCACGCTCGGGGCTGTGTGCCTATGTGTTCCATACCGATTTTGGTGGTATGTGTATGTATCCTTGTTGATTATGGCCATGTATGCTGTCTGTTGTGTTCTGCGTTTGTGTTTTCCCTTGTCTACGCTGGGAGTTTGGCTTCTCCTTGGTTTTGAGACTATGGATTTTGAGTTTGGGCTGTTTATATACCCTGGTTTTGGGTTGTTCAGTGAGTTTTTTTTGGCCACGCTAGGGCCAAGAACAAATCTAATTTGTCTTATGGATTGAGCTATGTTTCACCTGTTGGTTGGGATTTTCATCTGGTTGTCTTTGCCTTCTTCATAGGGATGTGAAGGGATTGTGTTGCTACGGTATGCAGTGGTTGGTCTTCAGACTATTGTGTGTGGAATGTGGAGGCTGGGTATGCTTGAGAAGGCTGGTGTTGTGGCCACTAGCTTAGCATTAGCCTTTCCTAGCTCCTTGATGACCTGGTGAATCCCAACTATGTTGATTTGCTGCTTTGTGAACCTTGGCTATGTGTAAGCCTGCATTGACCCTTATTCCTTAAGGAATCATTGCCAGCTCAGGGGTGGCAGTGTTGCTAAGAGATTGATGAGCATGCTGGCCTATGGTTGGGTGGAACGTTGCAGCGACGTAGCTGGTTGCAGGGAGAGAGTTCTTCATCAAAAGATAAGTACTCCTGATTGTTTCATCCCTGCAATTATATCTATTGTTTTATGAATTATGATGAACATGTTGAATGCTGGAATGTATATGTTTGTTTCTGCTGTATGTTGATGAATTATGAATCCCTGTATGATGGATTATACATCTTAGCATATTCTTGTTATGCATTATGTTCAAGATTTTAATTTCAGCATTGATGTCTGTCCATGTTCATGGGGATGTTTGCCCATTTGTTTTTGTGTTGGTCATGTCTTCTTCCCCGGTGTGAGGGTCGGGGTCGTGACAATGGCACAGTTTCTAAATTCGATGAATGGCATGGGCATGGAAACATCTCACATGACACCTACTTGCCAATTTCTTAAGGAGGGTGCACCACTTGGCTAGGGTTAGGGTTTTAGCAAGCAAAACTATTGGAGAATCCCACCAACAAAGCTTCTTCGACAGGGTTTCCCACTCTATCAACACCCTGCAACACAATATCCCTAAGTGCTGGCCCAGATAGGTTTTACCCTACCCAAAAATGTCTACGGAGCAGATGAGGTCTCACCCGAGGCGTTCAAGGGAGAGCTGTCAAAACCGAGTTTCCAACAATGGGAGAGGAGGATATGGGGATCCAACAGAGGGAGATCAATAACTTATGCAATCATCATACATTATCAACATATTGCAGCATTATTCATGGAACATCATAGCACATCAAACAGTTACAAAAACATAGATTGCATCAACTGAAAATCAATAGATCGCATTGATATAGCAGGAAGAAATTGAATTGCATCTATATCATGTCATTGAACAAAACAAATTCATAGCATCAGAATGGATCTATAACAACAGATAAGAATTGATCCATACTCATCGCATCATATATTAATCTTGTGCAAATATGCCACATTACACAATCCTTCTCCAAAACTGGAGACTGCATACATCAGGAAGAAACCCAGAATAAAATCACAGTCAAAATAGAAAAGTCTCCATAAAACATATTGCACCAGATCATATCCCTTACTATCGTGCATGAAATCACATACAATTGTTCACAATTGCTCACTCATGACTCCTCTTCTCAATTGCCCCAAAAATAGATATATAAATAGGTTTATGCCTTTACATCAAGGGTCCCCTAATAACTGACTTCTAACCACTACTAACCCATTGCAACAAAACTTGGTTAAAATATACATAAAATATTCAAAAAGCGGTTATTTTCCCCCTTAGCATGCTGATCTTCCCTTGCGTGGTACCGCATGAGCTTGAGTAGCTGCCGTAGCGATGCATAACTCACTTGCCCCAAACCCCTTGCAAATAGGCCCCCAACACAGTTTTGTGGCTCTCCCTCAAGCCACGTCAAGTCAACAGGGTGTGTGCTGAAGTCTTGTCCTTAAAATCTTCAAATTGTTGTGCAATTTCACGAACCTATAGCTGGACTTTACTGGTGATACTCTGACAATTAGTCAAATTTTGTTGGATGGTGTGCTCCTCACTAGCCTTGTTGTCAACCAGTTGTTGATTCTCTTGAATGGCTTGGAGTGTGGCGACGGCCTTAATAGCCAACTGGCCATAGATTTCTTGGAATTCATCAAACTGCTCATGGCACTTTTGCTGGCGTTCTTGTGCCCTGCAAGCTCGCTGCTACTAATCCTTTAGTTCTATGGCCCAGGTGATTTGCACCATCAGCGATATGGCCTTTAGTGATGTCAACTGACCCTATGCCTCTTGCACCTGCATAGTAAGTTGATCAAGATGCTCATCCTGAACAATACTTTACCAAAATTGTGTGGTCACCTCCATAACCATTTTAGCCTCTTTCTCCATGGTGTCGAACTGAGTGGAAATCTATTCAATGGAGGTATTTTACTCCGCAACCTCCTCCAACCGTGCTGTGGGTTGTACCTAGGCCTGGAGCAACAAGTTATTGTCCTGAAGCTGAACCAGATTTTTCCCCAATCACTTATCCTGTTCGACTGGGGTGATCCCTCTGGTGTTGTCAAAAATGTTCTGGCAAGCATCAAAAATAGCCTGCTCAACTTTGTTGCACCTTTCACACAGCTGTGCCAATTCAACAATCAGGCGGTCTTGCTCCTTCTTAAGGTTGGTAATCTCCTCAGCAGCCTTCCGCTACAACTTGGCCTATGTCACCTTCAGCTAGTTGATTTCTTGTAACTTCTCTTCTTCCAACTGCACATGGAGCTGGTGTAGCTCCTCTACTTCCTTCTACAACTTCGCAGCAGTACTCTAGGCCTTGACATAGCCCTCAACCAAATATTTTTGTCGTGTCGCCAAATCTAGTGCGGTGCCATGCTGCATCTCGACCAACCCTGTAGTAGACAGTTTGTTCAAATCCAAAGTCACGCTCTGGATGGGGTGCAGCTACTGGTGAACCTATTCATTTCCGGCATCGATCGCAGTTGGGGAAACTTGCAAATTCCTAGCTCGAGGATCAGTGCTTATCAACAGGTTGTCCTGCAATAGTGGTCTTGTTGATGGTTGCTTGGAAACAATATCAAAAATGGACTCTAGTCTATTTCTTATTGCACCAAATTCTTCATGGTTTGATTCATGGATCGCCATAGTCACAGCCGTAGATGAATCTGTGATGGCTTTGACAAGTCATTGTAGTTGGTCTTCCATCCTGGATTTGGTACCACTTCCTGCCTCTTACTCCTTACGCCATTTGGTGCGAGTCTCCTCCCACATGCACTATGCTACATCTTCAGGATCCATTGATGACTCATTGTCAGAGTCATGGGTGTTCAATTCCAGTGGGGCAAGGTCTTCAAGGACCTCCGAGTGTAGCTCCTTGTCTAGCTCCTCTTGACTCATCGGGACATGCCAGTCTCACAGTCAGTCTTGTACAATCACATCCAAATATTCCATGGTGACCTTATAGGGAAATGGTAGCCACTACCGATTAGGGTCCCTCCTGGCCTGAATATGAATGGAGTGGGGTCCAATAGAAAACCTAAGGATCCACTGATACTTGGCCGCGGCGTAGGGAGAAACTCTTGGAACAATAATGGCGGCCACCTGCAGCGCTTCCCAATAGATCCAGAAATGAATAGCACAGTCTATTTGGTGACTGGGTTCTTCGAACCACCATAGGTTCTGATAGTGGGCACTGCGAAAAATCTTGACTCCCTCAACCGACATTGGTTGGTAGACCTTCGGTTCCATCCAAGCAACCAGAGCGATGAGAATAAAAATCCAACAATAAGAAAAGGGTCACCCGTTCTGAGTAGCAAGCACATCTTCAAGCAACTGATTCAACAAAAATAAAGACCAATTCATGTTAGAATAATCAACCCATAGTTACCTACCTTAGACATTATTTAAATCATTTTTGTCTTATTTACCTAGTCTCCTATATTCCACTCCATGCTATTTTCCTTCTACATGTCATAAAAGTCAAGACTTGCCAAAATTGAGCCATGGAGCACTTGAGAAACCTCTTGGAAACCATATTTAGCATGTCTGCTTTATTCCAAATCCTCCAAAGTGCATATTTGCTTTTTCTGCAAAGCTGCCTGTTTTATTGAGAATTAAGGAAAAAGGGAAACCAAGACTAGGTGTAGTTGAATTATTTTTTGCCCACATCATCCTCCATCCTTTCTCCTAATAAAAGCATGTATGAGTTGTCATTCCATCCCTTATTATCTTTCCTACTTGACTTTTCTAATTTGTGAGCCTCTAAGTGGATTTGGAAACTGCTTTATGCACCTATGGGGGATTTGACGAGATTTAGTAAGCCTACTTTTTAACTATTTCGAATGGCATCCTTATGCATTCAAATATCTCATGTAACTATATATTGTAGCATCCTATGACTTCACAAGGTGGCTATTATACACTTATTGAATATAGATTAGTGTTATGCTCCGATTTCAGTCTCCTTTGATGGTAATTTTGCATGTTTGATTAGCAATTTTGTGAGTGTAATTGTTCTATCACCTGGGTTCAATTACCACATGGTATTATAGCCTTTGTAGATCGATTTATCTGCTTCCATATTGCTATTGTAGGTTTGAAATCTTGACTGGGAGCATATTTTGTTGACTGAAGGGCACAACTTCTGAGCTATGGACCAATCTCAAAAGATCATCTTGACTCCATTTAATTTCTTTGAATGGAAATCTGGGATGGAGATATTGTTGAGAGCAAAAGGTATCTACAAGGTGACTTTGGCAAATGAGGTAGATCCCAATGCAACTACAGAGAAAATAAAATGGCACAACAGGAGGGATGAGGCCTATGGTCTTTTGTGTCTGAGCATTTCAAGGGACCTCCTCTTCCATCTTGATGGATTGACATCACCTAATGAAGTGTGAGAGAAGCTTGTAGATATTTTTGGTAAGACAGATGAGATGAGAGGACATCAAATCGAGAATGAATTCATCTTCTTCAGTCCCAGCAGCTTCGAATCCTTGCAACTCTATTTTTCCAACTTTAAAGCCTTTTTTGCAGCTAAAACAGTGTGGAATTGAAAAGAAGGAAGAGCAACTAGTTTTGGCCATACTCTCAAATATTGGCCCTGACTACTCAGTGTTTTTGTTGACCTTCCATGCCACCAAGTTGACAGCTCAAGCCTGAAATATGCCCGAGCTTGCAGATTTCATGGAATCCCTGACACGGGAACAAGATAAATTCGTGATGATGGGCACCATCAAACCTTCCAAAGACCAAGATTTGGTTGCTGGAGATTCAAAGGTTGATTCAAAAGGAAAGAAAAAAGCTAAGAATCCACTTAAGAAAAAGAGAGACAAGAACAAGTCTCAAGAGGAGCCCCAAGGCTCCAAGAAGAACTTCCAAAAGAAGAAGAACAAAGGAGAAATAAGCAAGTGCGCATACTACAGTAAGGGATATCATCCTGAGAGATCTTGTATGAAGAAGCAAATTGAGATGTTGACCCAACTCCTGGAGAAGAATAACATATCCCTTATTTATTTCTCAAAGAAGAGGGAAGGAGGGTCAAACTCAAAGGACAGAGAGAGAGTACATGCTTTGATTGCTGGCGCATCAAGCTCACCTAGCTTCATCATAGACTCTGGAGCTTCTAGACATATGGTTTCAAAAAAGGAGGCATTCTCCACTCTTGACATGTTGAAAGTTCCACCAATAGGTTTGGGAGATGACTCTCTCACTGATAATTTGGGGAAAGGAAGGATTGATCTTGACCATGGTAAGTTCAATAATGTATTGTATGTTCCAGGCCTTACCTCTAATCTCTTGTCATTGTATCAGACGACTCACTTTAGGTCTCCAAAGAAGGTCATCTTCTCCCCTTATGATGTTGAAATCACAGATATTTCGAATGGTTAAGTCGTAGCAAAGGGTGTTGTTGATCACACTTTGAAGGTATACATGTTTTCCCATTTTC
Organism: Pseudotsuga menziesii; assembly: GCA_001517045.1. Lineage (NCBI taxonomy): Eukaryota > Viridiplantae > Streptophyta > Pinopsida > Pinales > Pinaceae > Pseudotsuga > Pseudotsuga menziesii. The sequence goes on along the minus strand of LPNX010607354.1, from coordinate 46,912 downwards.
TACCCTACTCAAACCCATCTGCTCTTTTGATTCATGCTAATGAGGCAAGCAAGCTTTGGCATGAAAGATTTGGCCATCTTAACTATAAGTATCTTTCTGATTTTAGTGAAAAAGATATGGTCATAGGGTTACCAAAGATTAAGTTTTCCAAGGGAGTCTGTCAAGGTTGTATCCCAAGAATACAGCCAGAGCACAAATATGAGAGAGCTAGTCATGAGAGAACCTCTGCACCTCTCGAGTTGATCCACAGTGATCTTGCTGGTACATTTCCTCATATGTCCTCGAGTCAATCCAAATATGCACTGACCTTCATAGATTACTTTTCCTGGTATTGCTGGGTTTACTTCCTAAAGCATAAGTATAAAGTTTTTGACCTCTTTAAAGTCTTTAAGGCCTTGGTTGAAAACCAGTCCAGGGGGAGACTCAAGATCCTCAGATCTAACAATGGTGGTGAGTATGTCAAGTCTGATTTCATTCAATATTGTAAAGATGCAGGTATTCAGATGTAGCATTCAATCCCTTACACACCACAGCAAAATGGTGTTGCTGAGAGAAAGAACAGATCACTGAAGCAGATGGAAACCTATGTGAGGGAGGCTAAGACATTGCCACCAAAGTTTTGGGCCCAGGCTATAAAATGTGTATCCTACATCCAAAATAGGGTGCCTCATAAACATCTTGATGGTATGACTCCTTTCGAATCTTGGAGTGGGCACAATCCAGGTGTGACCCATTTCAAGATTTTTGGCTCAAAGGCTTGAGCTAGAATTCCAACTAAAAAGAGAAACGATTTGCAGCCCCAAAGCCAAGAGTGCCTATTTCTTGGGTATTCTAAAGATTCAAAAGGGTACAATCTTATCAACTTGAGCACTAACAAAGCCTTCATTGAAAGAAGTGTTCAGTTCCAATAAGAGCCTTTAGTAGCAGTTGAAGTTGGAGAGTCTTCTTCACCACCAGATCCATTGAATGTACATGGAGAGACAAATGAGTTTGCTGATTCTGATATGTCTGATAACGATGATTTAATTGCATATCCTGACATTCCTACAAGACCAAAATGGGCATCAAAGACCATTCATGCAGCCGGGGAGCTAGCTGGAAATCCTAGTGACCCTAGGAGGACTAGATCTCAGTTTGAGAGTGCTCTGTGTATGAAAGACCCTTTGTTTGCAGAGAAGTGCTATCTGATGTTTGAATCAGACCCACAGACATATGAATATGTAGAACATAATCCAATATGGCAAACAGCATGAAAGAAGAATTCAGCTCTCTCCAGAAGAACAACACTTGGGAACTGGTTGATCTTCCCCCAGGGAGGAAGCTAGTTCAATGTAAGTGGGTTTTCAAGACTAATTTTGCTGCTAATGGTTCACCTTTGAAATATAAGGCAACATTGGTAGCTAAGGGATACTCAAAAATACATTGTATTGACTACAATGAAACCTTTGCACCATTGGCAAAGATGGACTCCATAAGCCTAGATTTAGCCATTGCAGCTTCGAAGCAGTGGGAGGTACATCACATGGATGTGAAGTGTGATTTCCTAAATGGAGATATTGATGAAAATATTTACATGCAGCAACCTCAAGGGTTTGTTTCTAATCCATCTTTTGTGTGCAGGTTAAATAAATCATTGTATGGGCTCAAGCAAGCCCCCGGGGCTTGGTATGCCAAGATTAATGGCTTTCTGTTGTCATTGAGTTTTGTTCGATGCAATTTTGATCCTAATATTTATTTGAATCTGAGTCATGGTTTTTTGATGATTATTTTCTTATATGTGGATGACCTTCTGATTACAGGAAGTTCAAAGAAAGAGATTGCCTCCTTGAAGGATGCAATGAACCATGCATTTTCTATAACTGATTTGAGATTGTTGAGCTAATTATTGAGCTTCAAAATTGCTCAATCCCAACATGGAATCAAATTACATCAGTCCAATTATGCCTTATATTTTCTTAACAAGTTCAACATGAAATATTGCAAGCCAAGTAATACTCCCTTCCCTTCAGCAATTAAGCTTGAAGAAGCGGGTTCTTTTCCTATGGTAAATAATACACTGTATAGGCAGTTGATTGGGTGTTTGCTTTACCTTAAACACACTTGACCTGATATATCTTATGCATTTAGTGTGGCTTCAATATATATGGATCAGCCTCATGAGATCCATTGGAGAGCAGCCAAAAGGATCCTTAACGTTTTTCAAGGAACAAGAACTCATGGGATCTTATACAAAGATAAATTTGATCTTGATTTGATTGGGTTTACTGACAGTGATTGGGTAGGTGACAACACAGATCGAAAGTCAAGATCAGGATATGTGTTCATGATTTCAAAAGGACCAATAAGCTGGTCAAGCAAGAAGAAGAGTACCATAGCACTCTCATCTACAGAAGCAAAGTACAAATGAGTTGCAAATGTAGCAACTCAATGTTTGTGGTTGCAGGGAATACTTGGTGAGTGTGGCTTCGAATCAGAGTTTTCAACTATTATCTATTGTGATAATCAGAGCACCATTTGAATATACAATGATATAGTTTAGAGATAGATAACCAAACACATTGATATCCATATGCACTACATCAGACAGCTTGTGCGTGATGCACCATTAACCTACTCTTCTGTGCTTCTTCAGAACAAGTAGCAGACATCTTCACCAAAGTGTTTTGTGAGAATACATTCAGCAATCTCAAATCACTGTTGGGGATTTCTGATCATGCTGTGAAGCATGATTGATGCCAATATTTTCAAATTTTGTTTTACTGTCCATGTTTAAGGGAGGATTTTCCCACTGGTTTTTTCTCTCTTTCCTTGGTTAAATGGACATGCAGTATGTAAAGGGTGACTAAGTCTTGTTGCTAGGCCCTATAGTTTTCTGATATTTACTCATAAAGTTAGGATTAAGGTGGGGTGTTAGAATAATCAACCCATAGTTACCTACCTTAGACATTATTTAAATCATTTTTGTCTTATTTACCTAGTCTCCTATATTCCACTCTATGATAGTTGCCTTCTACATGTCATAGAAGTCAACACTTAATAAAAATGAGTCATGGAGCACTTGTGAAACCTCCTAGAAACCATATTCAGCATGTTTTCTTTATTCTAGATCCTCCAAAGCGCATATCTGCTTTTTCTGCAAAGCTGCATGTTTTATTGAGAATTAAGGCAAAAGGGAAAGAAAGACTAGGTGTAGTTGACTTGTTTTTTTCCCACATCATCCTCCATCATTTCTCCTAATAAAATCATGTATGAGTTTTCTTTCCATCCCTTATTAGGTTTCCTACTTGACTTTGCTAATTCATGAGCCTCTAAGTGGATTTGGAAATTGCTTTATGCACCTATGGGGGATTTGACTAGATTTAGTAAGCCTAATTTTTGACTATTTCAAATGGAATCCTTATGCATTTGAATCTCTCATGTAATTATATATTATATCAGCCTATGAATTCACAAGGTTGGCTATTGTACACTATTTCAATACAGATTAGTGTTATGCTCCAATTTCAGTCTCCTTTGATGGTAATTTTGCATGTTTGATTAGCAATTTTGTGAGTGCAATTGTTTTATCACTTGGGGTAAATTTCCACAATTCATTTGTACCTCCTCAACACATTTATGGGCACAGGCGACAACACCTGAATTGCATTGGACTGGTCGATTTCTGCGAACAACCTTGCTGGCCATAATTCTTGTGCCAATGCGCACCATATGCGAGTTAATACTGTCACTGCGATAAACACGACCATCCTGTTGTAACCTGAAGTGCTCCTTCAGCTACTTTGCAAGTCTCTTATCTGTATCTCTTCCATGAATATATTGTGTTGTGTCCTCCCTGGCCTTAAGCAAACCAGTAATGCTTGCAATCAAGTCAACGGTGACAGGGATTGGTGTATTCAGCCAAAGTATCCCTCCATGGAAGCACGCCAATAGTTGCTTCACACACGCATGTGCTTCATTCAAATGGCCAAAGTGGGGCATATTGATGAGCCCCAATAACCCATAATTTTCTAATCCACTGGCCCATGGTTTCAGAATTCGCTGAATGGAACCACTAGGTGTACTATGGACAGATTCATATGGCTTGTCCTGAACATCTTTAATAAAAAGCAGGTCATGATCATAGAACTTGATCCTAATAAACACAGGGATGATATCAACTGAGCATGTCATCCATTCTGGCAACACTATAAAATTGGGTTGGTACTTCTGATTCTTCGACATTTTCCTTGGCTTGGCTCCTAGACGCGTAGGAGTGACGTATCCCAAGATATCATTCACCGAGACACCCCAAGGTGCCACGGACTCAAAAAATTCTAAGCTCGACGGCCCAGTCTGTGCAGTGCCTTCTCCATGCACCTTCGCAGAAGTGCGAGTTTGCCTTTTCTCTAGTGGCATAGGACTGGGTCTCTGAGTCTGCTGCTTCCGCTTCAGAATAGATGACGAACCCACTGGTATATTCATGAATTCCTCTTCCATGGTCATGGGCCAAACGGGGGATACTCACTCAAAATATCAATAGCATCAAGGTCGTTCAACATCCCTTACCCCTCAAATCCTGAAAAGACGCTCAACAGCTCAAACTATACTTCACTCAACACTCTGCTCAATACTCTGCACAGAATTCACCTTCTACCTCTACTCTCACAACTAAATAATGCCATCTGACGCATCCCACGTGGTGTTTTATAGCCACTTCCAATTCCAAATCCATCATTACCAAATCTAACTTCACCATTATTGCTAAATCGGGTATTACTAATGCCAAATCAATCGGTGATCTTATGCTTCTAACGGTAGGTTCACCCATTAATGTGGGTCACTTCAACAAGAGTCGCCAGCCAACTAGTTTAACTACCTGCATTTATTACTTGATTTGACCACCCCACAGCCTGACAACTGTCGCAAAGGGTCAATTGACTATCGCTAACAATTGTAACCTTGTGCATCCTCTCTCTCAAGGCTCACCTTGCACTGCTGAACTAAAATCCTCATTTTTTTTAATTCCTTAATACTTCAAGTGATGTGCATCACCGGCCCATTTCTATAGGGCTTCAAGTGACTCCCGTTGATGAGCTTCAGCAACATTGTTCCATCTAATTGTTGTAACTGAACTGCACCGCCAGATGTAATGGACTGAATAATATAGGGACCTAACCAGTGCATTTGTAACTTACCTAGATGCTTGATAAACTTACTATCATATAACAACACCAAATCTCCTGTCGCAGACTGTTTATGCTTAATATGGAGATCATGCCATGCCTTTTGTTGATCTTTCACATCCTATTGGTGGAATCTTGTGATGAAATGATATTCTTCAAGTTGAAGCAACTGCAAAACACATTCTTCTAATGCCGATGCATCATCCATACCCATCATTGCGGCAATGCACAAGCTGGGAATGATATACTCCATAGACATTACTGCCTCTTTCCCATACACCAACTTAAATGGTGTCTGACCTGTTATCCATTTGCATGTAGTGTGATAGGCCCATAGAACTACACGGATTTTTAAGTCCCAGTCATCGTGGTTATTGTTACATACCTTGGTCAGCACTGTCTCCAAAATTTTGTTGAAGGCCTCAACAGTACCATTTTCCTGTGGATGATATGGCGTACTCCTCTTATGTTGTACCTAGAGCTCTTCAGTTAGCGCTTTTACCGTCTGGCTGACAAAGTGACTGCCCTGGTCACTCATCAAGATTATAGGACACCCAAATTGTGTCACAATGTTCTCAAAAATAAACCATGCTGCTGTCGCAACGGTACAATCAATGACTGGTGTAGCTTCTACCCACCGAGTGAGGTAGGCAGTTGCAGTAAAGATATAGCAGTTTCCAGTGCGCTTACATGGTTGGTTGATAGGACCTACAAAGTGTACAGCCCATTTATCAAATAGTTGTAGAGTCACCTGTGGCACCAGCGGCATCTCATCCCTCCGTGATGGTTTACCAACCTGTCGGCAGACATCACAGCTCCTTACATAGTCTGCGGCATCATTATGCAATATGGGCCACCATATCCCAATATGCAACACTTTTCATGCAGTAGCACGGCCTTCATAGTGACCTCCTACTATTCCTGTGTGTGCTTCTTCTAGAATTGGACCCTACTCATCTGGTAAGATGCACCGTCACAATATTTCATCCAATAAAAGTTTATATAGTTGTCCAGCAATTATTTGAAAACCGGAGGCTTTTATGACCAGCTACTTCTTTTGGCTAATCGACAGGTCTGCTGTGGTGACACCAGTAGACAAAAACTGAACAATTGGTGCATAATGATCATCTGCGACTTCAACTTGGAACAATTGCGCATCTGGCAAGCCATCATCAATATTGGTTCTTTCTTCACAATTTTCAACACGTGACAGATGATTCGAGCCAGCATTCAACCGTCCTTACTTTACGTTTATTTCAAAATCAAACTCTTGGAACAAAAGAAACCACCTAAAAATTCTCCCCCCCAACACAGGCTTATTGACTAGGTACTACAAAGCAAAATAATCAGTGAACGTCTTGAAGTGTCCACCCAATAAATAGTGCATGAATTTTTGCAGAGCATAAACCATTTCCAGGCCTTCCCTTTTAGTCGTGGTATAATTTCATTCACCAAATGATAACTTTCTATTGGCATATGCTATTGGATGATCCAAGTCTCCTTCGCCTAGATGCGCAAGAACAACCCCCAGTGCAGTAGAAGAAGCATCAACATGCACATGGAATTCTTTATTCCAATCAGGAAAAACTAGTATTGGTGCAGAGGCAATATTGGCCTTCAGGGTGTCGAAGCTTCCTTGATATTTCGGAGTCCATTTAAATGCAGCGTCTTTCTTTAACATATTTTCCATGCGAGCGGTAATCGTAGCGTATCCCCTGATAAACTTGCGATAGTAGCCAGATGTCCCAGTGTTGCTCAGAGCATATTTACATTCGTCGGTGGTGGTAAGCTGAGGATCAGCGCAATATTCACCAGATCTACCAACAGACCTTATTTGCATACGATGTGCCCAAGTAGTATGCCAAAGGGTGCATAGAAAATACATTTTTTTGAATTCAATGCAATCTGATGTTGTCTACAGCATTCCAACATCAATTGCAGATTATCCAGATGGTCTTTAACCAAGCCATAGAAGGTCCAGTCATCCATATATACCTGTAGGAATTTTTGAATAAAATATTTAAATACGGCGACAACTACGCGGGAGAATACAGCGGGTGATTCTTCGTCCCAAATGGCATGACAGTATATTGAAAACAACCCCATTCGGTGACAAATATAGTCTTATGGAAATCCTCCTTTGCAATCCAGATCTAGTGGTATCTTGAAAAGCCATCTATGAAGGAATATACCTCCCGACCACCTACACCTTCTAGGACTTCATCTGTGAAAGGCGTGGGGAACGGATCATGTACACATGCATCATTCAATTTTCTCAGATTGACACAAATGCAGATTTTACCATTCTTCTTATCTTGGATTGCCATCGAGCTTATCCACTCTGATTCTTCTACAAGTTCGATGATCCCAGCATCGAGCATCCTATTGATCTCAACTTTCACGTGATCCTTGTATCATGGTTTCAGTCTATACGGCCTTTGGAGTACTGGTTTTGCATCTGGCTTGAGTGGAATCTTCATTTCCCCCAAGTCACTGAGTATTCCCTTCATTTCTGAAAATCACATTGGGAAAAGGTCCTGGAATTCATGCAGTAGATCTATGACTTTGGCCATCGTCTCTTCACCCCAATAGTCTTCGAGATTAGCAAATTTCATATTTTCTGTCGACCCAATGTTAACTTTCCAAATCCTCAGCAGCTAGTTCATTGAGTCCGTCAGTATGTCAGGAGCTGCGACACCACGACTTCCTTTGAACTCTGGAATGTTAACATTCTACAGCTCGTCATCGTCTTCAGGTTCCCCAGACAAGTTGTAGCATGTCATCATGGATTGGATGGAGCAATTTGCATGACGATCAACAGGGTATGCAATAGGGATGAATTTTAGTACTATGTCGTAGATAATGTGCAAAGCGTTACATACCTCGGGGTTGGTGTCCTGGAAGCTAAATGTTTGCACAAATAAAACTAACAACTCCTCCCAAGCAGTAATAGTTCTGCGTAATTCTGTTGCCACATACTGGGATCTTGGCATCTCTACTAAAGTCTAAAACTCCATAATTAAGAAACTGCCAGCATATATTATCATCAAGGGAAGGTTGAAAGGTAAAAAGCTCAATTTCGTTTATGATCGTTTTGAGACCTTTGAAAAGAAGTGTAAATGTTCTTTCTATTTGAGCTTATCTCCAGTCGCATATGCAAATAATTTTAAATGGTATGAACCTCCTTTGGTCATGGACAAGGAGACTAATATGTAGATTCTATGCAAGGTAGGATGTATGGAGATCGGAATGGTGAGGAAGTGGTACCCTCACCTTTTTGCAGGATGATCTAGGCTTTTGGAGGTCCAAAATCTCTCCAATGGGGAGGAATGATCCAGGGGGTCATTCATCTTTAAAGATATACTGATCCAAGATAAAAAGAAAATGGTACAATGGCAGCCAGGTTTGGTAAAACTCAAAACTTCATCACCTTTGAAAATGGTGTCAATGCATTTCAAGATGTTTAATGGTTCTTAGCTATGATAAAAAACATATCTAAGCTTAACCTTATCCCATGGGTCGACTCTTAAAGGGTTGTTGCTTTCCCACATGTCCCGAAACCAGACGTTGCATATATGTCATGAACCCCGTTCAATGGTTATGTTATGCCAAAGACCATATGTTAAGTTGGATGGGGATTACCAAATGAAACCATGATATAATATATATATGTTGCAATGTTGGCGGGATATTCATGTGGCATATATTGCATAGCTCGGTGACATTTCCATTAACCGTTGTGAAAAAGGCCGCGTAGTTGGTTCACGGTCTGTTGACGGCAGAGGTTGGAAGAGATCTTCCTTCCGCAACATCGGAGGACGGAAGCCTTTCCCCTTCCGCAATGGTAGGGCTCATAAGCCTTCTCCCTTCTTCAATGGCGGAAACTTGAAGGACGTTCAGAGCGTGGATCAGAAGTCAGAGCAATAGGCAATCCGCAACGGCGGGCACAATCTGGATCAGAAGAATAACGCTTCCGGCAGCTGCAACGACGAAAGCCCAAAACTTAAAAGATCGATGAAATAACTCGACGGAATCGGAGAAAGAAGTGGTACACCATCCGCAACTATGGAAACAAAAGTAAATAAAGCTTCCAACTCAAAAACCAACCAACAACCGATTGTGACAGAGTTCATCGAAGTAAAATTAGAGCCCGTTGCTTATCCTCTTCCGCAACGGCGGACGCGTCGATGACTAAAGCTTCCGACTCAAAACCATTTTGCAGTTTGGTACATAGTCTTGATGCCATGTTTCAGGGAATGAACAGACGCATTGATAATGCTCTTTTGGTTATTTGGTTCCATCTTGGCAGATGAGTAATGCTCTGGTAGGTATCATAGTTGGCACAGTTTTGTTGCCACGTTTGGATAAGTATGAACGGCCTGTTGGTAACGTTGGGGGAATATGGAATGGTCGGTTATGATGAACGAGTTGGAAATTGGTAGGAGGATGTAGGAACAGACTCTTTGGTAACGTTTTAGTGAGTCAAACTGGTGACGATTCCTCCCACTGAACGCTTCAATAGCTCGATTCTAGCCATGATACAAGGGAAGCTTTATATTCCAATTGTTTCAGCCAGTGCAGTGGGAGAAAAAAGTTAGCTGTAAAATTATTGCAGATGCTGTTAGTGTAAAGTCGACCATTCTTTGTTACATGTGGGCTTCTTTGCCTTTTGAAGACCCAATTGTAATTTCTAGAGAGGAGTCTTGAAGACTTTCTGTTCAGCCTTCTATTTTACAGTTTGTTGTAGTTAATTTTGACAGAGACAAAAGGATAGCAGGAGAGTTTTTGCTGCAATTTATCCAGAGTGTTGTTTTGTATTTAGAATTTGACCCGTTCTCTGTTATATTTTGGCTTCTTTATCTTTTGAAGTCCAAGTTGTAAGTTCCAGAGAGGAGTCTTGAAGACTTCCTGTCCAGCATTCTGTTTTTGCAAATGCTGAGGTTGATGCCAGAACCATTTGTACCATTTTAAAGCCATTAATTGGATTGGTACCTATTGGAGAGGGACCCGGAGACGTAGCCCAGTGGAGGGGGTGAACTCTGTTATCAACTTCTGGTTGTGACTCTGTTTCTGTGTTTTCTTCCTTGTATCTGTCTATCAGTGTTGTGGTTTTCCATTCCTGTTCCGAGCATTTAATTTCTATTAATGCTGTTCCTTTAATTAGCCTGTTGCACGCATTCTTTTACAACCAACTTTTAATGCACTAAAGTTGAGGTCCTACGGATCAATACTCCTTCTCATGCACATTAATTTATTCTCATTGCATTAAATTGATCAAAATCCTCATCTAGTGGGAAAATAAAGGCTCACTCATGAAAACTTAACATGAGATCTCATTGAACAGAAATATTACAGTATTATAGAAGTCATAATTAGTGTTTTGTACTGAGAAAATCAAGAATAGGTTTGGAGGATTTATCTTTCCTAAAATGGGATCCAAAACTGAGGGCAGGAGGCCCAAATCTAACACCAAGCTGAGGATTGGAGCGTAAGTGAAGTTACCTTCACTGGAGCTCAACTTCAATGGATGGATTGGCTGATGTAGATGTCTGATATAAATCTAGGGTGATTTTCATTAGCTCTCCAACACCTGCAATGAAAAAATAAGGGGAGAAAGAAGAGAGGGGGAGGGACTTGGGGTGCATATCCCAAGAGACTGAGGCACAACAATTAGTAAGGAATCCTTAGCTTCATCAAAACCAAACTAATCATCAACCAAACTATGTAATGGAGCTCAAATTATAATTAAATAGACCACTAGTGACTTGTTGGGAAAGTTAACCACCTGTTGAACAAGTTTCTGTTGGGAAGGGGTTTGGGGTGAGTGCGTTGTGCAACGTCGCGGCAGTTGTGCAACGTCGCGGCAGCTGTGCAAGATCACACGGTACAACGCAAGGGAAGATCAGTGCGCTAAGGGGGAAAATAATCATTTTTTGAATATTTTATGTATATTTTGACCAAGTTTTGTTGCAATAGGTTAGTAGCGGTTAGAAGTCAGTTACTAGTGGACCCTTGAGGTAAATGCATAAGCCTATTTATAGATCTATTTTTGGGGCAATTGAGAAGAGGATTCGTGAGTGAGGAATTGTGAACAATTGTATGTGATTGCATGTGTGATAGTAAGGGATAAGATCTGGTGCAATCTGTTTTATGGAGAATTTTTTTTTTTACTGTGATTTTATTCTGGGATTCTTCCTCATGTATGCAGTCTCCGATTTTGGAGAAGGATTGTGTAATGTGGCATATTTGTGCAATATTAATATATGATTCGATGAGTTTGGCTCAATTCTTGTATGTTGTTATAGATATGTTATGATGCTGTGACTCTGTTTTGTTACACGGACATGATATAGATGTGATTCAGTTTCTTCCTGCTATATCGATGCAATCTGTATATTTTAAGTTGATGCAGTCTATGTTTCTGTAACTGTTTGACACGCTATGATGTTCCATGAATAATGCTGTGATATTTTGATACTGTTGATGATCGCATAATTTATGATCTCCCTCCTTTGAATCACCATATCCTCCTCTCCCACTGTTGGATACTTAGTTCTGACATCTCTCCCTTGACCTCCTCGGGTGAGACCTCGTTTGCTCCGCAGACATTGTTGAGTAGGGTAAAACCTGTATGGGATGGTGCTCAGGGAGATTGCGCTACAGGGTGTTGGTAGAGTGGGAACCCCTGTCAACGAAGCTTTGTTGGTGGGATTCACCAACAAATGGTTCCGTTTCCAGGACAGAGTTGCAAATAGGAGGGGGATATGTTCTGGCATCCGACTAGATCATAGATCGAGGGATGGTTTGACCTGAAGTTGCGGGAGTTTGTTGAAGCCGAAAACCATAATACTAAGCTATCGACGGGCCACTAGTTGGATAGATATATCCACAATGGTCCTCATGAATGGTTCTTTTGTGAATTCCCTGTTCTCTTGCATGAATGGTTGGCAAATTTCGCTAAGTGAAAGACAAAATTTCAAGGAGGAGAGCCGACAACCTAGACCCCAAAATTGATCCAGGCACTGTAAGAAACTAGCAATAAGGCATTGCGAGCAGTCGAGGTATGGTTGGATAGTATCTTAGAAGGATACATCACTGAGTTTGTTGTTGATACTAATAAATCTTTCAACATAGTGGAAAGGGCATTTTTCAGTGGACCGCATGGAAGGTTCTTATTGTCGCTACAACTGTCGATTAAACCACTAGTCTATGAAAAGGGTATCCTAAAGATAGACTAAGAGTAGTGGAACTCTGGTGTGCGGGGGATGTAGGCACCACGACAGAAAGGGGGGAAAGGCATAAGGAAATAAGGGGAATATGGGCATGAGCTCTGGTGAGAATGTAAAGGTTGTCGAAGAAACAAGTGGTTGTATGAGGGGAGGAGCAAGGTTTCAAGAAAAGAGGTAGAGGATGGGAGAAGGTCCTATTGAAGTCAAAGTACGATACTATGAGGAACAACCACATGGGACAAAGCGACCTTTTTGTGATGACGAGGACATACAGGCCCAGTCTACACCCAGAAGAACAACAGGATCGAACCCCAACAGTAATGTGTCTACTCCTCCGCCCACTACTCCACCACAAGGAAGGAACACACATTCTACATCGACTTGCCCGACGTGTCAACAACAGTCTAGTAATAGAGCACCGGCAAAAGGAAGAACGTCCAGAATGGCAGGAGATGAAATGAAGTTGTCTATATTCAATGGAAATGGCATTAATCTTCCAAAGCAGTACTGGTTCTTACATGAAGCAATCTGGATTGCTTGAAAAACTATCAATGATGATGGAAAGAAAATTCAGCTAGCCACTACTTTGAGGGGCCGCACATTGGAATGGTTTATGAGATTCACATAGGTGCCTCAGGGAGGTACTACAAAAACATTGGATGAGATCAGAACAGGGATATTTGAGGAATTTAAGAATCCAAAGTCCGAAGCTCAGTACATTACTGAATTGAAAGAGATCAAGCAATTCCCCAATGAAACAATTTGGGATTTTGATCAGCGATTTAAGACATTGATGGCTTGGGTCAGTTTTCAGATGAGCGATGTTCAACATAAAGAATGGTTTATCACAGCACTTGTCCTGCATATCCGACAACCATTAATGCAGCAAAAGATTGCAACACAGAGCAAGGCTCTGGATACTGTGATGAAATTGGAGGCATGACTAGTAGGGGAAATCGCCATTGGAATGAATCAGATTCAGGTGCAGTTGGCCAATTTAACGCTGCAATTGCAAGACATCAAAAAGGCTAAGGAAGATCGTGATGATCTTTGGTGCACTTGTTTCCATGCAATTAGACATACCAAGGATACATGTCCGACATTTTGGAACTACTTACTGCTAGGAGCCCCTAACCCGTTGAGTTGTGCTGGCACACCATGGTGTCACATCTGTGAGGTCTATGGGCATCGACATGAGATCTGTGATACATGCAGAAGATGGTCACCAAAGCAGAAAGTTTGTACTATACATTTTTTGGGTCAGTTGGACAAAATGACAAAAAGTGTCGTTCTTATGATTTGCTTCGGGAAAGGACATATGATTCATACTTTGTGAAAGGAGAGGACCCCTAGATAGTGCAAGCACAACCACAAGTAGTAAAACCAGTAGCACAAGTACCATATACACCACTACCTCCATTGCAGTTTGTCCCTGCGCAACCACAACAACAGTTTATGGTGCAGCCGCAGTTCATACCATAGCCAAAAATGGTGGTACAACCACAGTATAACCAAGCACCGCGACCCTAGTATAATTAACCACAATATCTTCAAGCCGTGCAATATGTCTAGCAATAACCTAACCCATCGCAGCAACAAATGGCCCAACCGTAGTATTAGTAAGGGAGAGTCCGAGGAGGATTCCACGGAGGGTTCAGAGGTCGAGGAGGAGGATTTGGTCATGGGGGAGGATGAGGTCATGAATCAGTCCAATGCTATACTTGTGGGGTATTTGGGAATTACCAAAGGGAGTACCCTCATGCGTAGTGCACATACTGTGCAACCAATGATCATAATGTTAAAAGTTTCCCTTCGTTGATTGCAAAATGGCAGGTAGGACAAATTCCTTAGTTACAGAATGCGCAGAATCAGAATCATCCTGCATTTCAAATACAGAACCAGTTGATCATGTAGAACCAGGTCCCATCATAGAATTAGACTTAGAACCTACCTCAGACACAAAACCAACTGATGAATCAACCCTTGAATTAGAACCCACTTTTGAAACAGGGATCGATAGTTGCCATTGTTCAGGATGATCCGTGGATGAAGGATGTCGACATTGGGATTTTCGCTGGCGCTGGCGCGACAACTGGAGATGACGGACCACAGCTACAAGTTCAGCTCGCTGGTAAGAAGAAGGTCGCATTTGATATTATGACAGATAAAGATACCTTCTTTTATGCAAAGAAAGAAATCGAGAGAAATTCAGGTAAGTTACCAGTTTTTGATATGCCATTTGCTTTCGATCCATCTACAGAGGCAGGACCATCGTGACAGTATGGTACCATGCACAAGTTATTTGAGAGTTGTCTATCACTGGCGAGGCACTCGAATGCCCTTGTAGAGCTTGAGGCATTATTGCACCTCCCGGATAAGATAATGAAGGATTCTGCTACGAATTCCTTGCAAAAAAGGAAGACTAGAAAGGAGATGAGGATGAATGTCCATATTGGAGATTATGAGGTTGAATCGGTCATTTTGGACCTTGGATATGATGTAAACATATTGAAAAATAAAACATGGCCATTGATTAGAAATCCAACATTGGGATGGTCTCCAGTACAACTGCATTTAGCCAACTAGGTGAAGGTTCAACCTCTTGGTCGTGTTTCAAACTTGGTTGTCAACATTGAAGGTATGAAAACATGTGTTGACTTTGATGTGATAGAAGTTGTAGGAGATGGTGGTTCCTATCCCGCGCTGCTAGGAATTGGATGGGATAATGATAGAATGGTAGTTATCAACTTCAGGAAATGGGTTATGACATTTGAAAAATAGGATGTTAGTGTCATTGGTCCTATGGACCCTCAGGAAGGACGACGATATATCAAACCAGTAAAGGATGAAGTTAGGAGAAGTTGGGATCATGCTTATAACATCTCCGAGCACTATATCCATCCTACTATAGATGGAGAACTTGGATGGCACAACGCAAGTTCCGCTTCCTTCGACTCTGACAATGCTTTAGAAAATTAGCAGAATCGGTTGCATGAGGTATCATTCAAAAAATGCGGGTTGATTACACAGTCTCTCCAACGTGTTGCGACTAAGACTGTTGAGTTGCCCATTTATGAACGATTTCCAGGACTATCTGAGTTCTTTCAAGAATTTGAAGATAAGGTGTTTGAACTGCAAAGGATATTGGCTCTTGATGTAGCATTGAAGGCTACTCCGGCTCGATGGCGGGAGACACATAAACAGATGATCCATGACTGGGAGCAGCGATGCAGATTAATGATGGTCCATTTTGGTGATGTAGAGGTCTACCATGCTGGGAGATATTATGGATGAAATGACCCCATGTAGAGTGCTGAACATAAATTATCAACCCAAGGAAGTCTTTTATTTCAAAGTTATCGTGCAAGATCTATGCATGCACAATTTTTACCTCACACTGTTGATCTATTGGAATGCAATCGGAACTATTTGTAAACTAGGTCACACTTGCTTGAAAATAAATCAAACCTAAGCCTATTCATGAAATCACGCTGTAAATCTAATCATACTTCAACAAAATAAATTATTATAAAACAAGATCTAAATACATAAACCTGAAAGCAATGTTAAGTTGGCCAACGATCTATCAAAATGAATTAATAGAAGAACACTATGATAAATCAAATTTATAAAACATGAACTGAATAATAAAACAACTATGATAAATCTAATGAATGAAAGCATGAGTTAACAATTAACAGATCTACAAAATAAAACACTTACAATCAACACTACCAACATCTGCTCAGGGAAAAGGGCCCTTCCTCCACTGAGCAGAGCTAGATCTCCACAATGAAAGTCTACAACTCCAGAATTAAGAAACGGTTAGCATGTATTATCATAATGGAAGAATTACAATAGATCTGGATCAAATCCTACATCATAACATTGTGTTCTCTCCTATCTTACATCTATCATCCATCTCCTATCCTGCTTAATCTATCATGCTTAATCCCCCTATCAATCTATCTCCCCTTTTTAATGAGATTGATTACATATTTATACATAAAATTATCTCATGGAAATGAAGACTTGAACCCCCAACTTGTGATCTACAACAGCTCGAATATGGCAACTTTGGAACCGGCCGCAACACCAAATCTAGAAAATACCCTCTCAAAGAACCACCTGCATATCGCAAACCGTAGCTTTGTTTGGCAATGTCCTTGAGATTCGGGTAAATGAGGATGTTATGCACAAAACCCATGTCTCTTATTTTTTATATTCGTTTCCATCTGCCCGAAAATAAAGACGCGAATCAAGGTTTTCTTATGTGGCATGCATTTTTTGTTAAGGTTGTAATAGTTGGCTATGAACATCCTGTACATGGAAAATCACTCCATAAACCATCATTAATAAAATTATACATAATAATATTTAATTAATCAAAGATAAAGGAAAATAATCACTCAGTAACCACTTAAAACATCAATGGAAGTAGCTGGCTGTTCAACGCACAGCTACAACAAATGGATGAAAAATGGATGTTGGGCCCTGGAATTGTCCATTTTTCCATCATTTATTGACATACCTTTCATCCATTTTCTTACCATTATTTCTCATTTATCATTCCATTTTTCATCCATTTGTTGTAGCTGCGCGTTGAACAGTCTGCTACTTCCATTGATGTTTTAAGTGGTTAATAGTGATTATTTTCCTTTATCTTTGATGAATTAAAGATTATTATGCATAATTTTACCAATGATGGTTTATGGAGTGATTTTACACGTACAGGATGTTCATAGCCAGCTGTTACAGCCTTAACAAAAAATGCATGCCACATAAGAACACCTTGATTCGCGTCTTGATTTGCGGGCAGATGAAAATGAATATAAAAAATCTGAGACATGGGTTTTATGCGTAACATCCTCATTTACCTAAATCTTGAGGAAATCACCAAACAAAGCTACGGTTTACAATATGCAGGTGCTTCTTTGAGAGGATATTTTCCAGATTTGGTGTTGCGGCCGGTTCCAAAGTTGCCATATTCCAGCTGTTGTAGATCACAAGTTGGGGGTTCAGTTCTTCATTTCCATGAGATAATTTTATGTATAAATATGTAATCAATCTCATTGATAATGGGAGATATATTATTAGGGGGATTAAGCATGATAGATTAGGCAGGATAGGAGATGGATGATAGATGTAAGATAGGAGAGAACACAATGTTATGATGTAGGATTTGATCCAGATCTATTGTAATTCTTCCATTATGATAATACATGCTGGCAGTTTCTTAATTTTGGAGTTGTATAATTTCATTGTGGAGATCCAGCTCTGCTCAGTGGAGGAAGGGCCCTCTTCCCTGAGCAGATGCTGGTAGTGTTGATTGTAAGTGTTTTATTTTGTAGATCTGTTAATTGTTAACTCATGCTTTCATTCATTAAATTTATCATAGTTTTTTTATTATTCAGTTCATGTTTTATTCATTTGATTTATCATAGTGTTCTTCTGTTAATTCATTTTGATAGATCATTGGCCAACTTAGCATTGATTTCAGGTTTATGTATTTAGATCTTGTTTTATAATAATTTATTTTGTTGAAATATGATTAGATTTACAGTGTGATTTCATGAATAGGTTTGTGTTTGATTTATTTTCAAGCAAGTGTGACCTATTTTACAAATAGTTTCGATCGCATTCCAATAGATCAACAGTGTCAGGTATAAATTGTGCATGCATAGATCTTGCACGATAACTTTGAAATAAAAGAATTCCTCGGGTTGATAATTTATGTTTAGCACTCTGCATGTTAAGTTTTAATTAACTGGCATATAGTGGGCACGACATTTTGGCGCCATTGCTGGGGAAGTTATCAATTGTGCAATAGTACATCTGACATTATTTTACAGATGCATTGTTAAAGTAGGGTATGTAGGTTGCATTATTACATTTCAGTTTATTTAATTTATTTTGAGTGTGGATTTTATGTTTTTACATTCAGTTTTATTTCATTTTCAATCTTTGCAACATAAATCTTCTCATTCCCCTTAGTGGTGTTGTAAGCACCACCCATTCTACTAACAAGTTGACAGGAACATTCGAAGGAGGAGCCTCAAGATAACACACAAAGAATCTAATGAAGAGATGGCAGGTGAGAAAGATGGAGAAGTTGTTACCTTTGAATTTCCTATCAGAGATTCGAGAGGAGTGGCACCAACGAAAAGAATTCCCCCACATGTTCTACCAAATTTTCACGGTTTGGAAACTGAAGACCGTGATATATTTTTATTTCAATTTGAAGTACTTTGTAGAGGATATGGTTATTGTGCTAATGATAAAAAATTGAATGTGTTTCCCCTTACTCTAAAAGGAGCAGCCCTTTGATGGTTCATGAGCATTGGTGGGAATTGTATACAAACTTGGGAAGACATGAAACATGTATTCTTGAAAAGATACCAAGATTATTGCAGGGTCAATGAACCATCTTCGAAATGACACAAGGAGAAGAAGAGAGTCTGGAGGAATACATAGAACGATTTCAATATAACCTCCAAAGATCCAAACAAAGGAATATGGGGAAGGAAATCTTAAAAACACTTCTACTCAAGGGAATCCAAGCTGAATGTTTAGAAATATTGGATCTGATCAGAACAGGTAATGTATTTCAGTTAGCATATGATGACATTTGTGAGTTATGTAGAAGGTATTCAAGAGGAAGCTTCAAGACTGGTAAGAATTCTAAGGAACTTTTATCTCTATTTTTGAAATTTGCTGCAAAAACAAGATTTTTACGAGCTGAAATCAGTAATTTATTTGAAAATTCTAATGGTGGCATCAATGATTCACTAAATTCAGAATTGGTTATTTTGCAGGATAAGGAAAAGCAGGAGGAGATAAGAGAAGCAAGGGATTTCCCTTTGGATAGTCTTGAAATTTGTGGTATATGTGACTTGAATCATTCCACAGATCATTGCCCCTCCTTACCAAGGATGAAAGAAACATATCAAAGAGATCTGGGAGTTGCAACCAAATCGTTGCAATAGTCATGTCAACCATGGCCTACATCTATGGTTCAAAATTCTATCCCTCTATTTCCTTACTTTCATACTCAACCATTGAATACTCTTCCACGAGGGCAGCTGTTGCAGCCTCAATTTAACTCTTACCTACCTTACCCACAAGGTTGGAATGGCCCATCTTATGATCATATGGCCACTCTCCCTCATGCTGCAACACAACTTGGTCCCTCAATATCAACCTCACAACTCAATCATCTACATCAGCCATATCTATCTGCTCATCAAACTCCTTGGTATCCAACACAATTTTCTGTCCAATCCACCATCCACCCTAACCATAATAAAGCAGTACAGTATGCTTACAGTGCTGAACTGCAAAATTTTCATACATTTCCCTCTTGTTCTACCTCATCTACACCGCTGCAAAGAGGCTGTGCGTTGTTGCAGCAAATCCATACAAGGCCTAAACATGTTTTAGATCCAAGTTTTGCAGATGGAGTTTCTTCTAGTCCTCATAAGCAAGCAGACAAGATCAACAATACACATGTAATATTTGATGGAGAACAACCATTGGAACCAAAAGCATCATTCACATCATTAGATCCGAAAATCTTATGCATTGAGGAAGATCAGTTTAATAAGGATCTTTATGGTGTAACATCCATGAGCAATCAAGGGAACAAAGACTATATTGAAGCTTGGTTTCAATCTGTCATCGGTCTGCAGCATCATTCCATGCTTCACCAATTCTTGGCACCATCATTTCAAGGGAAGTTGATCTCTCATATCCTAGAATTCATAAAGTTATATTTTTCTTTTGGGAGTATGAGCATACTTGAGTCACTTTTTTGAAAATGGCTCCATTGGAAATATGCATACACTTAAACAATTTTTATATTTCCAAGTAGCATAGGGTAGGATAGAATATCAAAATAAAACCATGCTTTTGTTTGTTTTTTATTTTTTATTTTTGAATAAGTATGCTCTCTTCTTGCGCCTTGTTGTGATCTGGAAGATCAGAAAGTAGAAAGATGAGGAATGGGTATGAGATGTTTTCATGAATGCTTTGGAACTGTTGACTATTTGAACAAAAATGCTTAAGTCATTTTTGTCATCAATTTCTCAATTTGTCTCTATTTGTTACAAATAAAAATAAAAATATCATGAAAACAAAATTACAGTAATTATGGAAAGTGAATGGATGATCCACAGGAAAATGAGCTCATGATTATGGAACACTTCAAGCTTGAAATTTGACATGAATTTGTTAGCTGCAACACCCAGCTGTGAGTGATTACTCTCAGCTACAACAATGAGCTGCAACACTAGTTGTGACAGGGAGCTGCAACACCCAGCTGTGACTATGCTACAGGTAAAAATTTATGAGTTTGAGATATGTGTGTGTTTCACATCATGATATGTCTTTAGTTTTTATTTGCCATAAAAATTCACATGCTTTATTTCAACATTATGTCATTTTTTAAGAGTTGCAGTTGTGGCTGCAACAAATCGTGTAAGTCAATATAGGTGCTCAATGCTTGAAATTTTTGGTATGGATGTGTGTTATATTTAAATTTACATCATTAAAATCATTCACACCTATTTCGATCACTTTTGGGGGGTTAAGTTTAATTTATTGGATTTTTTGTGACATTTTGGCTTGAAAATTTTACTGAAACATAGACGGGACAGTCCATTTTTGGGAGACCAAATGAACTTATTTTTAAAGCCTATTTATACCCCAAGTATTCATTTGAATCTAGTTTCCAAAACAATTTGAATTTTTACGATTGGGTGTCAAACGAAAATTTTATGGCCAAAATACTAACAGGGTGTCAAGATGGCAGCTTAGGAACAGAGCTGGGACAGTCCATTTTTGGATGCCTTATTGGACATATTTTGAAAACCTGTTTCATTGGTATATTTCCATATGAATATAGTTTACAATTCAATTTGAATCACTCAATTCCAATGTCGTACGCAAATTTTATGACCAAAATACCGACTGCCTGTCCCAAATCTGCATTCCTAAAACTCTATTTTCTAGACTGTTCATTGGATTATTTGACCCATCAATTATTGTTGGATTCAAAACATATTCTAATGGATATACCTACATGAATATACTTTCATCTCCAATTGGAATCACATCAATCCTTTATCAAACGAAAAATTTAAGCTTAAAACCGTGACTGTTGATCTAGTCCAGAATTCAAAAAAACACCTTGTTATGTAGGCTGTTACTAAGTGATTTGGAAGATCATTGCATAGAATTTTAAAAACATATTTCTAATGGAAATATACCTGTGAATTTAATTTAATTTGGCTTTGGAATCACTCAAATTGGACAAGGAACGAAGAAGCTATGATCAGAATACCGTTGGTGAGTCTAGATGGACATTGCTCTGCCGCAGGTATAAAATGGATTTTGCTTTGTTCGTTTTTCTTTGGATTTGTTTTATGAGTAATTGCTTGTTGTTTTTTTTCATAAGTGTTGGGTGAAGAGAGACCAATCATCTCTCTTCTTCCATCATCTCATGTTTTATTGTAGGCAAATGCTAGGTTTTGCAGGTCCTTGGAAGAAGAAGGTCAATGCATGCATGAGTGACTCTTGAAGACTTTTTATCAATTTGCAATTGGATTGAGCACATAAAAAAAATGGAGAGATTGATGTGCAAACCATACAGAGTCCAATTTTTTCGAAGTCAAGTCCCATTGCTACATGCCAGAAATCATTTTTAGACACCTGTCATCCCACTTGTTGCTGAAAGAAACCCCTCAAGAAGCCAATTTCCCATTCATCCTCCTCATTTCAAAACCCTAAAAATCCATTCATGTCGAAGTCCCATTTTCCACTGCTTATGTAGTCACCATAACCATTTTATTTCCCATTACTACTACATCATGACTTCACATATACTTTCCGCTTCTGAGTTTCATGTTGGTCCTATTTTTCACTATGATTCTTCACAATCATTTATTTTGTACTTATATTGGATGATGTGGAATGCATTAAGGTCCACCTTCCAATGGTCTTGTCCCATCGACTCCGAAACATCATCTGGGATCAAGATTAGAGTTTTTATAGTGCCCTGGTATCTGCATGAATCAATGGCAGATTTCCTTATTGTTAATCATGGGGATTCATCAATGCCTCTTGATTGACAAATCTTGTAGGTGACTCGACTCCAGCACATCCATTCGTACCTGTCAAGATGCACTAAGGTACTTTAGAGCTCACTGTCATCAAATGTGAGTTTCTTCACATTGGTTAACGACATACATTAATGGCTGGTAATCCAATGATTTCTTTCCATGCTCGACTTCAGCACATTCATTCGCATGTTAAGAATTGTACCCCGGTTTTGTAGAAGTTGAAGATTATGTGATATAATGGTTTCAACAATGATTTGCAGCATCATTTGTTCAGTAGTTTTGCAATTCCTTTCCATTTTTAGTTCAGCAGTTGATTTTTAGAATAAGAGAAAGGACTTTCTGCTTCTATGGTAGAATTGTTGCTCATCAATTGTCTCAGCAGTTAGTCTTACATGCAACCAGAACAACATCATGGATCAAATTCAGTCTTATCCAGTTTCAGCTCTCATATACATCAGCATCAGATCAGCCTACATAGCTCCAGCATACACCAGTCCATTCATGTCAACCAAGGCTTCCATGGAGGTAAAACTTGAGGTAAAATAGCATGAGTTTTTTATTTATTAAAGAGGGAAATGTCATGAAGAACCACTAACCATTAGCCATTTCCATTTTCTAAATAGCCTTTTATGTCCATCCATTCCCATCATTTCCCACTCAGTTTTAACACTTCATTATTCATGCACATCCACTTCAAATTCCAACCCAACATCTCACCAACCCAACTGACCAAGCATACAAAAAAAAAGGGATACCTTATTGTTGTTACACCAGCGTAGATCCAAATCCTATCCAAATCCTAGGCTCTATCAAGCGCCGAGAGGGATCAAATTTCTCTAGGTGTAAACCTCTTCTAAAGTATTACACTCAATGAGCTATCAACTTTGGTATTATTAATAAAAATAACGTTACAAAACGTTACAAGATCTCCCCCATACTGGGTTGTAAAGAGCCTCTCGGCTCCATAAGTATGATATTAATTTATGTATAAACAATATTTATTAAGTTTTTTTTAATTTTTAAACAAATATGATTACTATAAGTTTTTAAATTTAATTATGAATAGTTTACAGAAATCAATATATTAATTAGGTTTTTATTATGCTTTAACAAAAGTTAACTCTATTAATTAGGTTTTCCTCATTAATAATTAACAATTTTATTTTTAGATTTATGCGTCCCCCAAAGACTCTGTAATCTGTTTGCCTCCCGTTAAATAATAAGAACTTGTTTAAATCAAATAAATGTATTTTTTTATGACAGAAAATTGCCCATACTGTATGTGGATTGATAAGTTAAATGCTTTAACAAAAATAGAGGTTGTAGTACACTCAAAATCTCAAATAAAAATTTCTATCCACTTAAATATAAGGCTCTCGAATCATTAAAGGTTAAACTTGTTGATCAAATGTTTGATGAAAGGCTACCTGTAAATATAAGTTCTTGTTGATCAAATGTTCCATTTTCACCAATATCATTGCTGGCATCACTGCTCCACCTTTTTCTGTATTGATTTTTCACTGCAGGATCGCTGAACTTGGACTTCAAGTCGTCGGGCAATGTCATACCTTCACCTATTAACTTTTCAAGTTTAATTTGTTCAATATAAGAGTGAGGCACATAAGAACCATCAAGGCCCAACTTATTAGAAATATCTGCCACTCGAGCCCTGTCCTTACCTTGAACCTGCATATATTTTCGATGCAATTGTTCAAGTTTATCAATTTTCACAACTATTCCATCATCGAAAAACATGCAGCTCGATCGTTTCAATATGGTTTGGATTGTATACCCTAGAGTCATCAAGCCTCCAAGCAGATGTACACTAAATTCAAATGTAATACTAGGAGATATGATAAATGGAATATCCGCAACCCATTCCTCAAACATAAGACTGTACTTGCCATCCCTATTTCGCATTCGCAAGTAAGATTGAGATGTCTCTGGATCTTCCCCGAGTGGCAAGAGATAAATGTCAGAAATTTCTTCAGTTTTCTCTATATGATCTATAGATAATATTTTCTTAATTTGGTCCACTGTGGCAATACGAGTAGACTTTAAGATGTAATTGGGAGTTTGAAATCCAGAGAAAGGATTGAATTTGTTCACAATTTTTATATGGGCAGTCTCCAAGTCAGGTTCAATGTAGACCTTGTACATAGGATAAACTGTCTCTGATATTTGATGAATGATGTCCTCTGGTGCCTGACCCGAACGATTGATATCCCTCAGAACCCTCTTAACAAGATCAAAGTGTACACCTCCAGTGATAGAGACCCAGAGATCCAAGAAAGGGCGTAACCGTTCACTCAAAGCATAAATACCCTCATTGATAACAACCCTAGATGATGCAAAGTCAATATCTGTGTAACCAGTGCGTTTACTGAGCTTAAAATCATATATGGGAAGCTTCACAACTTTTCCAGCTTTTAAATCATGAATGTTTTGAAGAACTGTATCATAATCTGTCAACCTGGGATCATCATAGTTTCCATCGATTACTCGGCTAGAAACAATGTAATTATGCATAGAAATAGAAATGATACGCGGCATTAAACTAGACACTTTCTCAGTGAAACCATTTTCCCTGCACCTGAAGGCCCCGCCAATCCCACCAACGTGACTCCTTCATTGTTGTGCGTGAGAAGCTGGCACGCCCTGATAAAAAGATAGAAACCATTGTCAAACGACAGCGTATCAGGAATCTGTGCAATTTCGTATCTATCACAATCCATCCTCTTCACAAACACATAGATACGGAGATGAACTACAAGTGAATAGAACTTCTTGTCTTGACGAAAGTAGTCCATGCTTTGGCAGTAAATTCTTAAGACACTACTCCTGATTTTCGAATATTCGTCTACTCCAAGAGAAAACAAAATGCGCATAAACCCTCATATAGAGATTGGAGGTGCCGCCAGCAAATGGCGATCTTCCAAAACGATGACGTCGGCGATCTTTACTAGTTCGTTCCACAGGTGCATGGCATCATCATAGATAGTGGAGTACTCGCGCAACAAATAACATAGGGAGTCAGTAATGACCTTCTGGAACAGGTAATCGTAGCCTCTTATTGACAAAAATAATTGCTTGTTTTCTTCATGGCAATAAAGACGCAGTAGATTAAAGCCCTGCCACAGGGCGTTCCAACACTGCTGTAAGTCTCGGTGCATACTCTCGTTTTTCAAATGAGGGATTTTCTTTGTATGTTCAAAATTGAAAGCCATATTGTTCAAGAGATTTTTCATCTGGGTCTCGCTCAAGACTTTAGTATATTCAGGAATCACAGTAAATCCGAGGCGTTGACATAGACTTCGGTTATTTTCGATGTATTGTCGCATCTGTTGGCTCAGCTCGATCTGCGGTATGGAATTCTTGATATCGAAGGGCTGACGACTGTGTGGGTTGACAGCGCTGTGCTTGGTGTCGCATATCTTCTCCAGTGTCCTACGGTTATAGAGCACCTGAGCAGGGTCCTCGCTGAAGGACAGTCTAACTGGGTGGTACGCGAATTCATTCACCAGAGTATCGAGAAACTCTTTAGGAATACTGCTCTCTTCACTCATTTTCGTATTCAAGTCGCACCCTTTCATAGTTTTCAAAATCTGTCTACAATGGAAGCAGCGCTCCATGGTATTCAAAATCTCTCTCCTTTCCACCTGATCCAAACTATCTATAACACACATATATATATATCATGTCTACTATCAACACTCACAAGATTGCCTGGTTCATTATCCGTATTTTATTGCGAAAAAGGGGCATTCTATAGCCGAATCCAGTATTTTATTGCGGGAAAAAGGGACATTCTATCCCATAATATTCACTTTCACTATTATTTTTTGCCGACATGTTAGTACCGTTACATCACATGACAAGATCTCCCCCATAATATTCACTTTCACTATTATTTTTTGCCGACATGTTAGTAACGTTACATCACATGACAAGATCTCCCCCATAATATTCACTTTCACTATTATTTTTTTCCGACATGTTAGTAACGTTACATCACGTTACATCACGTTACATCACGTGACAAGATCTCCCCCATACTGGGCTGTAGAGCGCCTCTCAGCGCAACAAGAACCAACATTAAGGAGTTTTTCTATTGCCACACAAGAACCAGCAGTAAGAAAAATCTTGTTGCTGTCACACAAGAACCAGCAGCAAGAAAAGAATCATTGCTGCTGCCACACAAGAACCAGCAGTAAGAAAATAAGTCTTGTTGCTGCCACACAAGAACCTACAACAGAAGATGCATTTCAAAGGTATGTGTTTCTTGATTCACCTAATACATATTCTCCACATGAAGGTTGGAGGGCTACAAAACTCAGTGAAATTTCCATATTTTGTCTTGGGGCAGCCACATCTTTGCTACTTCATCTTAATTACATGGTAAAATTGGCATTTTGATACCATGAGCTGATTTGAATTATGTTTGGTGCTATCACAAAGTTATATACATGAGTATTATTGAGTGATTGAGAGCCATAAAAATTTGATATATGCGTTTATGTAGCAACATTCTAAACATATCTATGCTATATTCTTCTCCATGGAGCAATGGGCCAGTTGTTACAAGTGAAATGTTTGTGAGAATTTGAGAATCATTGAATGCTGCATATGTTAAGTTTGGGGGAGATGGCTACTTTCCAACTAAGAAACAAACTCCTACTTTCCATGAGGACATGAAAAATTATTCAGTTTGGGGGAGGAGCTACTATGCTTACTACTTTTTCATTCACATTCATAATTTGGATGCATATCGTTCTTCACATAAAATGCCGAATTTGAATTGAGCATATCTCACAAACCACGAATTGTATCCTCATGAAATTCAGACAGGGAATACATAACAGCATGATGAACAATCGTGGCAAGTTTTAGTTCAATCCAGTGCACGGTTTTCAAGAAAATGACCATCATCACCTACATCCAATTCACATTTTTCTCAAAATCCGTGATGTGGGTTTTTCTAAGTTTTGGTGAGGAGATGCACTATAATGGTACTTACCTTCTTGCAAAATTTCAGCCCAACCCAGTTTGTAGTTTTTAACATATTGGCTCTAGAAGTTCTGCTGCAATACATTTTTTTCATGTTCAAAAGTGCAGAATTTGATTTGGGCATATCTTTCAATTGGTAAGTTAGATTTACACAGGTATTAGGTTGCATGAGGACATGCAACAAGTTCATTTTGGGGGAGATATTGGGCCCTAGAATTGTCCATTTTTCCATCATTTATTGACATACCTTTCATCCATTTTCTTACCATTATTTCTCATTTATCATTCCATTTTTCATCCATTTGTTGTAGCTGCGCATTGAATAGCCTGCTACTTCCATTGATGTTTTAAGTGGTTAATAGTGATTATTTTTCTTTATATTTGATGAATTAAATATTATTATGCATAATTTTACTAATGATGGTTTATGGAGTGATTTTCCACGTATAAGATGTTCATAGCCAGCTGTTACAGCCTTAACAAAAAATGCATGCCACATAAGAACACCTTGATTCACGTCTTGATTTTCGGGCAGATGGAAATGAATCTAAAAAATACAAGACATGGGTTTTGTGCGCAACATCCTCATTTACTGAACTCTCAAGTAAATCGCCAAACAAAGCTACGGTTTGTGATATGCAGGTGGTTCTTTAAGAGGGTATTTTCTAGATTTGGTGTTGCGGCCGGTTCCAAAGTTGCCATATTCCAGCTGTTGTAGATCACAAGTGGGGGGTTCAGTTCTTCATTTCCATGAGATAATTTTATGTATAAATATGTAATCAATCTCATTGAGAATGGGAGATAGATTGATAGGGGCATTAAGCATGACAGATTAGGCAGGATAGGAGATGGACGATAGATGTAAGATAGGAGAGAAAACAATGTTATGATGTAGGATTTGATCCAGATCTATTGTAATTCTTCCATTATGATAATACATGCTGGCAGTTTCTTAATTCTGGAGTTGTAGACTTTCATTGTGGAGATCCAGCTCTGCTCAGTGGAGGAAGGGCCCTCTTCCCTGAGCAGATGCTGGTAGTGTTGATTGTAAGTGTTTTATTTTGTAGATCTGTTAATTGTTAACTCATGCTTTCATTCATTAGATTTATCATAGTTGTTTTATTATTCAGTTCATGTTTTATTCATTTGATTTATCATAGTGTTCTTCTGTTAATTCATTTTGATAGATCGTTGGCCAACTTAGCATTGCTTTCAGGTTTATGTATTTAGATCTTGTTTTATAATAATTTATTTTTTGAAGTATGATTAGATTTACAGCGTGATTTCATGAATAGGCTTAGGTTTGATTTATTTTCAAGCAAGTGTGACCTAGTTTACAAATAGTTTCGATTGCATTCCAATAGATCAACAGTGTCAGGTAGAAATTGTGCATGCATAGATCTTGCACGATAACTTTGAAATAAAAGACTTCCTCGGGTTGATAATTTATGTTCAGCACTCTACATGTTAAGTTTTAATTAATTGACATATAGTGGGCATGACAGTAGCTTCCCCCTGGAGGTGAACCATGTAAAATCAGTGTGTTGTGCGATTATTCATGTGATTGTGTTTTATTTATCTGGTATCTGTTATTTATTACATGAACTTTACTACCAGTTAATGAATGAGTAAATGTATGCTATCTTTAGTTACAGTAGCGTGGAAGATTAACTATGAGTCGAATTTGTTAAGTATTTTGTATATGAGTTCTCAGTACTTGATGCGCGATAGTTGCAGTTATAGTGTTAAGTGATTTCTGCATATTAGTTCAGCAAGTTGAGCATAGTTACTGTTAAGTATATCAGACTGTAGGAGTCTAAGTAAGGCTATTTAGCTTAACTATTATACTAAGAGAGGAAGCCTTTGGACCGTAAGAGTCATATTGAAGCCTTACTATAAAGGATATCACAGTATAGAAAGGCAATATCACATTGCCGAAGGAACCGCGGTGTGAGATATCCCAGGTTAAGAGCCGAGCAGAGGAGATAGTTTGCGCATCGCGCTAGCATCGGCGATGCGATAAGAGATCGCTCCCTCCCAGGACCAGCGAGTAAGAAAGGTCACCATCGTAGAGAGAATCCACTGACTGAGAAGAGTCGCACGACCACCAGGATGCTACAGAACCTAGTTAAGGACACTTGAGTCTTCAGCCAACCCATCCAAGATCACTTCGGGTGATATTTCAGACCGTTCTGCGGTTTTTCGCCGAAAGGGCCAGTGAGCTAGGGGTTTTGTTGGTACATTAAAGAAAACCCGGGTCTTCCCAGAGAGACCAACAAATGGTTCCGTTGCTGGTTTTGAACAAACTGACGAGCTAATGTTCTGTTGGCATCCTACTAAAGAATAATTTAACCACTGGGTTGAGTCTCAGGAGAAAGAATTTGTTGAAAAAGAAAACAAGAGTCCTAGACTGAGTACAGAGGACTGGTTACAAAAACATATCTTCACTGATATACATATGATAATTTTTGTGACCTATGGAAATGATTTGTATGACTGGTTATCAAAGTTGACGGATAGGAGTATATTCAAGAAGAAAAGAAACATTGTTTGGACACCGGAGCTGATTCAGACCGTGAAAAGCGTTGATAATCCCACTTCATGGGTAGTAGACTTCTGGCTTGCGATTTTGCTGGAAGGCTTCGTTACAGAGTTTGCAGTCGATCAAAGAAAGAGCTTTAGCGAAGTAGAGAGGTACTTCTTCAAAGGATATCACGATAAGTACCTAAGCTCTTTAAACTTGTCCATTAAGATGTTATTACATGAAAAAGGAGTAATGGATATAGTCTCAGATGAATACGTAAATAAGTGTAATGTCACAAGAGTTTGAGAGTGACTTTGATGAAATTGGATGTACACGTAGTGGTAAGAAATATAAAGTAGATTTCAGATCTTCTTTCTTTGAAAACAGTTCAGACACTACTAGAGAACAGAGTCCAATTAATATAGAGAGAACAGTAGAGGGTATCCCTTACCACCCTTATACCCCACAGAAAGCAACCGCGACTCAGAATAATCCCGCAAGAACTACATCTAGTAGTTCACATATAGTACATACTACCGCTACATCACCTACACCTACACCGCCGAGTGGTAGTAATACAGCAAACCAGAATCCACCACGTAGAAACAGAATGGGGGATGACATGAAGTTACCTACCTTCAAGGGTATAGGGGCAGAAGACCCGGAACAGCATTGGTTCTTATGTGAAGCCGTATGGACCATTAAAGGGATTCAGGATGATCATATTAAACTTGTCTAGTTGGTCACTACACTTAGAGACAAAGCCTTAACATGGTATATGAAGTATACAACAGCATCGGCCAGAACACTTGTACAGGTCAAGACCGTAATGATTAAAGAATTTAAGAAACCTAAGTCAGAGTCACAATGCATTACAGAGCTTAAAGACATCAAATAGCTACCTACAGAGTCAGTATGGGACTTTGATCAGAAATTCAAAGCCCTCATAGACCAAGTCAGCTTTGAGTTTGCACCGGAGCAGCATAAGGAATGGTTCATTGCAGCACTGCTCCCTCACATCAGACTTCCATTAATGCAATAGAGACTCCGTATGTAGGATGAAGCGTTAGAGATGGAAATGAAACTAGAGGCCTCACCTCTAGCTGAGACTAGTACAGGTATGACAAACCTGCAAAACCAGTTAGCTAATCTCACGTTACAGATGCATGAGATTAAGAAAGCGGAAGAGATTGCACAAGAGCTATGGTGTACCAAGTGTAAAGGACAGGGCCATACTAAGGATAAATGTCCAGTATTTGTTGAGTATTTAGAAAGTGGGGCTCCTAACCCCTTATTACAGACTCAAGGGTCGTCGTGTGAACTCTGCAGAACAAGAGGACATCAACCACCAGAATTCCCTTTACTTCAGAAGTATGTACAGACCCCTAAGAACTTATATTATAACTTCTGCAAGTCAGTAGGTCATGATGAACATAATTTCCAAGCTTATGATCTCATGGTCGAGAGAAAGCATGACTTATACAGAGTCTAGTCAGAAACATCTGGTCTAGCAGCAGGACCATAGCATGAACCAGCTCATATTGGCCGTGGAGGAGGATTCAGAAGACGAGACTGTGGAGAAGGCTTTGGCCGTGGAGGAGGCTTTGGCCGTGGTGAAGGCTTTGTCCGTGGCCGTGGACCTATTACTTGTTACAATTGTGGAATTGTAGGACATTATGCTACGGATTGTCAGAACCCTACTACGACATGTAACTATTGCAAGTCCTATAATCACACTATAGAAGAGTGTCCGACCTTGATAGACAAGATTAGAAACCCTAAGCCAGCAGTACACCAGGACATCCAGCTTATTGTTGCTGAGCAGAAAGAGCCAGAACCAAGAGTCAACATTGTGACTCGCAGTGGTGCTTCTAATAGTCCGACATCGTAGGATGCAGAAAAGAACACAGGTCCGAAGTGGGTCGCAAAGCCACTACTAAATTAACACCACTCAACCTACAGAAGAACAAAGAAACAGTCCAGGAAGCTCAACCTTTCTTTGATGACCCTACATCATCAAGATCGTAGATACTGCCGTGCAGGGGCGTACCGCAGCAGCAAACACATTGTGGTGTTAGTCCTGTGTAGACATCGCAGGCTACCACATCAGAAATATGCAAAGAGGATGAGTCGACAGGAAGTGTACAATCCTTCCTGTGGAGTTGCTTGAAACTCGTTAGAAATGAGAAAGCTATCGGAGAGATTCAGCGCATCATAGATCAGTGTCAGCCGTCTTCTTCCGTGAGCAGTGTGCAGCATGCTATTCATAATATTATGGGCCATACCAGAACAGGAAGAGAGATGAGACTCATAGCACAAGTGGGAGAATTTGAAATGGATGAGGTAATCCTAGACTTAGGATTAGAGGTAAATGTTCTGACTATGCAAACATGGGAACAGATGGGTAGCCCTAAGTTAGCCAGATCGCCTATCCATCTGTGACTAGCCAATCAGCAGCGGGTATCACCACTGGGTCGATTACTGCAGGTACCAGTTGATATCGACGAAGTCCACAGCTTTGCAGACTTTGAAGTTATAGAGATCATTGGCGATAGTAGACCATATCCAGCTCTACTAGGTATTGATTGGACAATCGAGAACATGGCTCATATCGATTTAAAGAAAATACAAATGACCTTCGAGGATAGTCAGATCCATGTCATCGTACCGTTGGATCCTTTTCAGGGTCCCAGGTATATTGAACCTATCTGAGCA
Organism: Pseudotsuga menziesii; assembly: GCA_001517045.1. Classification (NCBI taxonomy): domain Eukaryota; kingdom Viridiplantae; phylum Streptophyta; class Pinopsida; order Pinales; family Pinaceae; genus Pseudotsuga; species Pseudotsuga menziesii. The sequence goes on along the minus strand of LPNX010607354.1, from coordinate 14,157 downwards.
GAGGAAGAGGCGCGCAACATGGAAAGCCTCTATCAGATGACAGCTAATTAGAGTGATTACATTAATCCGACCACAGAAGGAAACATCATTTGGAGATGCGACAGCTCATGCGCATCAGATTCAGAGGTTGGTCTAGAAAACTGGCAGGACAGACTTTACGAAGTCTCAGCGTGCAGATGTGCATTTATGACTAAGTCACTACGATGGATTGGTGTAGACATTATTGATATTACATCATTTCATGGTTTAGCGGATGTCAACGAATTCTTACAATAGCTTGAGCAAGAAATTCCTCAGGAGCAGAGGATGACAACTATTGACCTGGCAGTAAAAGCCACTCCTGCAAGATGGTGGCATGCACATAAAGAACATATCGCATCATGGGATGACTTTAAGAGATTGATGGCAATCAGGTTCTCTAATGACAAGGAACCCTTACAGCAGAAATATACAGGAGAAAGTGACCCCAGGTCACATATTCGGATTTGTGAACAGAATTGGTCAGAAATTCCAGAGGATGAACGGGTTCACCTATTCATTCACACGTTAGAAACAGTTCCAAGGAAGTGGTACACTGAGACCAAGTTGCACAGAGGAACCATCACATGTCCAGCAATGATAGACAGTTTAAGAAGTGCAGATGTTCAGTGTAGTTGAAAGGAGGCATCGCACCGGGAACGAGTCTACACAGAAAAAGAAAAAAAAATCCAAGTATGAGGAATCACATCATAAAAGTTATGTTGCGCAAGTCATAGGACGCTTACGGAGTTCATGCCGACACTTTGGTTCGAGATGATGCAGTGTGAAATTGCAGCAATGCGATGTTCCCCGTGCCACATAGACCATTTTGAAAAGAGACAGAGGGCCAGTCTCTTCACCTTCTGATAAGAAGTTAATGTAAAAATGACCGGTATACGATTTGGAAACAGTATAATGATTTTTTCAGATTTGGTAAATCTTCAACAAGACCGGCGCCTGCACACAAGTTTCGAGGGAAATTTGATCGGATTTCAGCAATTAATGAAGATCGAAACGACGGGTATTGTCTTGTCCATGCAATTAATACCACCGACGGTTCCAGCCTAGATGACCATTGCTGCAGAGATTATCACCTTCATTATAAATTCGAAGATCATTCAGACAGAAGGGTTATTGTTGTGAATTTTGACATTTATAGATCAATTTGAAGAGTTTTCCCTGTGAAGAGATAACCCAGTTACATAGTGCTAGTTTACCCCAATTTCACAGCCATTGCCAGTTCAGAGTATTGCACCGAGTGGTCTCTGTCTGAGACGGAGCCTTTAGAGGACATTGTGCAAAGATTCCAGCGTGTTGGCCTTAGGTCTGCTATGACGATGCCCCCCAGGGTTGTGAAATTAGGTACATCATAGGTCAGACAGTTTCCAAGGATGAGGATTCAAGCTCAAATTGTAGAAGAATCCAGCACGGAGCAGGAGGAAGAAGTTCATATGGCAACAGAATACATCGTGCCATGAGTTGAAGACACACCAGAGGTAAACATTCCCAAGGGTGCTAAGTTTCCTGTTCCCATACCGTCGATTGATTCTCGTGTAAATAAAGATGGAGATATGTTAGGATATGCCCCTAATATTAAATTTATAGACTATAACCTTGGAGACAGTAAGACATATCCTCAGTTTCGTCGGGATCAGTATCTTATGATTCAGAGGAACCCAAGGACCGGTGCAGATGAATTTTTTCCTATGGAACATGTCCAGATTCTTGAGCACTCAGGCTTGCTTAATTTGTTGAGAATACCACATTTTGGACGAGGTGCAGAGGTTAATGCCGTGGTGCGCATGCTACTTTCTTGTGTACATGGAGGTTACCTCTGGCTAGGTAACAAGGTCGATCTGAACGTCGACCTGATACACCGCATCACCGGGATGTCCAAGACTGCTAAGGACCCTAAGATACATATATCAGGAAAAACCAAAGATTTCAAGCTACCAGCAGCCCTAGTTACCAAGTATAAGCTACAGAGAGGAGGCCGGGCTTATGACATCGTAGCAATACCAGACGATACACTCAGATTCACAGCCGGTCTGCTTGTAGGCAGACTGTTAACGAAAGTTTGGCCAAAGAAAGTCACAGGATCAGTAATTCACCTTGCCATACAAGTTGTAGAAGGTGAACAATTTAATTGGTGTTTATTTTTACTAAATATTTTTCTTCAAGATTGTTTGAAAGCATAGGATGAAGCAAACCACCCCTTCCATTTCTCGTGGTTGCTCATATTATGTGCACTCATCGGATGGAATGAACCACCTCATACCAGTTTATACAGCTACGAAGCAGCGACTGCAGAGGCGCGCGCTATGCAAACTTATGGGAGAGCAACAGCCCAGCCAAGAAAAAGGTCAATATGATAATATTCTATGAATACTATAAATTGTTGAAGAGAGTCATCTAGGAGACACCACGGATCACTACAGATACTGTTGACATATATGATAATCGGCTTGATTTCATGGCGGACAACCATAGAATCTACCTAAGGCCAAAACGGTCTAAAATGGATAACTGGCCAAATGGATCGTTCAGGATGACAGCGCAGGATGTTAAAGACGTCATCAAATACTTTGATGACGAGTGGAAGAAATCATTAGAAGATGCCACAACACTACCAACAGGTACTGCACAGACAGACCCAGTGGACAAAGGAAAAGACAAAGAGGGGCCCTAGATGAAAGATACAGCAGAAGTGCAACCATCGACACAAAAGAGGAAAGATGCAGAAGAGGAACCACTAGAGGCACCAAAGAGGAAAAAATCAAAAGCTTCAAAGCTAGCTTTAGAGACCGCACTGACAGACGATGATTATGAGCAAATTGCAGCAAGATTGAAGAAGGAAATGAAGGACTCATTCGAGGTGATGCAGCTATCGTAGGACAAGCTGCAGAGCACGGTAGACAAATAGCTTTTGGAGATGAAAGCAGTAACAGAAAAGATTGCCATAATGCAGACTCATCCAGTCAAGGAAACAGTAGGAGAAAGCTCAAAACAATCGGTTTCCTGCGAGGAAATCCTTGTAAAGGATCGCATCAATACAGTGTTGATACCGCCAGGGAGCATCCAATTCCCTAATTCAATGATTGATGTACAGATATAGATTATACAACCTATCGAGGTTAATCTCGCAGAGTTCCCCATTGATCAATTACAAATGATCCAGCAGCAGCTAGCCGTAGAGCTCAGGGATAGAGAGCTTGCGACTTATAAACAGAACACCCAGCTGAAACAGAAGAATGCAAAACTCACCGCAGGCATTCAGACAAAGGCAGATGAGATAAGAACATATGAAGAAAGAGAACAGGATCTCAGCCAGACCCTGCAGAGCATCGCACTAGAGTTACCCCAGTGTAACATTGAGTTTGCCTTACCTCTATCGTAGAATGTAAGAAGAGTTGCAGACATAGCAAAGGCTTTGGAAGAGACAGTGACTAATATGGAGGAAGACCACAAAGCGCAGATTGCTAAGCTTGAGGCTTGAGCACTAGGCACACCGCAGGAAGACAAGGAAGCAAGGGCAGAGGCCTTTAGACTTGCTTCAACACAGATGAAGAGTTGCATAGATGATGCAGAGTCATTACTAGCCAATGCGACAAAGACATGGTCAGAGCTAGATGAGCTCCCAGATAGAATGACATTGCAGCAGAGCATCTAGAACATAGAGAAGGCCACGACAGTAATGAGGGAAGAAGTCAAGAGCTTAGGAGCTCTTGCAAAGATGAAGAAGACGACGGAGATGAACCGCTTACAACAGGAAGCGCAGCAGTTAAGAGCAAAAGAGATACAATTCAATAACCTGCTTCAACCATATCAGGAACAGATTGCAGAGCTAATCGATGCGATTAAGCAGAAGGTCAAGGAGTTCACTACAAGCAAGAGTGAAATTAATGATACAGAAGACTCCAGCATTAGTCAAGCTATGCTTGAAATGACACAAGAGTGTGTCGAATCTATGAACAACGAAGTCACAGGACTTCGAGTGAGATTCGCAAGGACTTCTCAGGAAGCCAAGGAGAAGCTACAGCAGGAGAAGCCAGTTGTTAGTGGCTCAGGGACGAGCCACAAGTAAGTGTTAGGGGACTGTTGGAGCAGGGTCCCACAGCTACAGGAAAAGATGCTACATTGGGACAGGGAAGTCAAAGAAGAACAGTACCTGAGCAGCCGAGAAAAGAGAGCTCAACCACTGCACTTAAGGCAGCGACGAAGACAGGAGGGCTCAGCTACCCTCATAAAGGAAAAGGAGCAATGGGCCGAGTCATTGAAGATGAAGGACAGAAGTGGAGTGACCAAGGAAGCGGTGCCCATACCCACGATCAGCGTCGAGAAGTGTGGAAGACCACAGAAAGCTGTGTGTGAAGAAAAGCGACAGTTCAAGTACAGATAGGCTGACTTTCATAGTTAGGGTTTTTGGGGTTACTGTTGGGACAGGCCCATAGTGTTGTAATGGCGAGACCTTCGGGCCGCCTATATAAGGATGTATTTTGTATTGTAAAAGGTTAGACATTTGGGTATTTGTTTAAGCAGTTAGACAGTTAGCCTTCTAAGTCATTTAGCTAGCTAAGTGTCTCTAGTGTCTCAGTATTGTAAGAATCAAGCTCTGGTTCTGTTATTCCATCTGTATTATCTGAATGTAACCAGTAGCCAACTCCTTGAGTATGTATGTAACAATCCATAGGGATTGAACAATCTGCAAGGATTGACAAAGAGAGAGAGAGAGAGAGAAGAAGAGTATATTGTAAGAGAAGGCAATATAAGAGAAGAGATCTAAGAGAGAAGGGCTCCTGATGGTGTGCGCGGAGTTTCCCAGAAGATCTCAAGCTTCATATCAGGTTGCAGCGGAACTTTTTTTACTCTCTCAAGATATAATATAAAAACCAGTTCCCATGGACGTAGCTTCCCCCTAGAGGTGAACCACGTAAAATCAGTGTGTTGTGCGATTATTCATGTGGCTGTGCTTTATTTATCTGTTATCTGTTATTTATTACATGAACTTTACCACCAGTTAATGAATGAGTAAATGTATGCTATCTTTAGTTACAGTAGCGTGGAATGAAAACTATGAGTCGAATTTGTTAAGTATTCTGTATACGAGTTCTCAGTACTTGATGCACGATAGTTGTAGTTACAGTGTTAAGTGATTTCTGCATATTAGTTCAGCAAGTTGAGCATAGTTTTTGTTAAGTATATCAGACTGTAGGAGTCTAAGTAAGGCTGTTTAGCTTAACTATTATACTAAGAGAGGAAGCCTCTGGACCGTGAGAGTCATATTGAATCCTTACTGTAAAGGATATCACAGTATAGAAAGGCGATACCGCACTGCTGGAGGAACCGCGGTGTGAGAGATCGCAGGTTAAGAGCCGAGCAGAGGAGATAGTTTGCGCATCGCGCTAGCATCGGCGATGCGATGAGAGATCGCTCCCTCCCAAGACCAGCGAGTAAGAAAGGCCACCATCACAGAGAGAATCCGCTGACTAAGAAGAGTCGCACGACCACCAGGATGCTACAGAACCTGGTTGAGGACACTTGAGTCTTCAGCCAACCCATCCAAGATCACTTTGGGTGAGACTTCAGACTGTTCTACAGTTTGTCGCCGAAAGGGCCAGTGAGCTAGGGGTTCTATTGGTACATTAAAGGAAACCCAGGTCTGCCCAGAGAGACCAACAACACACCCTATGGTTTTTCCTACAACTACAGACTAGGATGCTACAACACCTCTTAATTCCATGACCTTCACAGAACTCATTGAATTCATTGGAGGTAAATTCTCCCCCATTATCTGATCTAAGACACTTGATTTTCATACCCGACTCATTTTCAACCATTGCTTTGAAGATTTTAAATTTTTCAAAAGCTTCTGATTTTTCTTTAAGGAATTCCACCCAAGTCATCCTTGTGTAATCATCAATGAGCAACATGAAATAATTATCTCCTTGCGGTATTTTAGTTCTAGTTGGTCCACATAGGTCTGTGTGTATTATTTCCAGAAGGTGTGAGGTCATATGTTCTTTTATTTTAAAATTGGCTCTGGTTTGCTTCCCATGTTGGCAATGTTTACACACAAAGTTTAGAGTAACTATAATTTTTAGTAGATCTCTTATAGCTTCCTTCGTGCTTATTTTGGCAATATTGTCAAAACCTAAATGTCCCAACCTTCTGTGCCATGACCAGCTTTCTTCTACCATACTTAAGTAGCATTGGTTTTCATTTTCCAAGGTGTATAAATTATTTGTATTTCTCGTATCAATGCCAACAACCTTTCCTAGTTTCCTAGTTTCTTATTCTTGATTTCACATTTTTCTGAGTCAAAGATACAAATGTGTCCTTGGTTGCATTTTTTACTTACACTGAGAATATTAGGCTTGAGTTTTTCAACTAGCAAAACATTTTCTACTTTGATCTTGCTGTTGAAAATAGTTGTTACTTTGCCAATTATTTTGGAAGACAGAATGTCTCCAAAAGTGACTTTTCCCTTATTATCTTTTAGTGTTATGAATTTGCTTGAGTCACCAGTCATATGTTTTGAAAAACCATTGTCCAAGTGCCATAAGTTTTGGCTTCCAGTTGCACATAAATAAATCATGGAACTCTCCATTTCTTCCTTATCTTTCCAATACTTCTTTTGTTTGGTGTTCTGCATTTTGATTTCAATAGTATTCCTTGTAAGAGTCTTCATTTTACAAGATATTTCCATATGTCCATGGTTATTACACTTGTAACATTCTATATCATATTTTTGGAGTAGTGTAAAAAGATTATTTTTTCCCTTCGTCTTATTACTTGATGACTTCTTCTTGTATTCAAAAGTTTCAGTTTTGCAATTTAAGGCTTTAGGACCAAAATTATTACAAGAAAAACAATGACCTAAAAAGATCTATAGATATCTATTTGGTCTCTTGGGTGCTATATTATTTCTATTTTTATCTTGAGAATTTAAGCCTAGTTTCTTGCTTCTTTCCTTTTTATCTAAAGTCTTTAGTATTTCAGCATAGATTTCTTACTTCCTTCTTGATTTGTGACAAAAAAAACTCTCTGGCTTATTCTCTTTAACGAACCCCAAACCAGACCTATCACTCAATGGTATTTGGCTACTCAAAATGTCATCTAGAATCCTTGAGCTATTCTCAAACTAAGACTTGATAGATTCTTCATCAATCTTTCTCTTGAATTGCATGATTTCTTCTGCAAGCTTTTTAGACTCTTGTATTCTTCTTTTGAGTTGAATATTTAGGTCCTCCTCAACCTTTTGGCATCTAGAAGTTGAGATTCCAACTAACTGATGATAATATTTGACTATCTGACTGTCTGTTCTTTTTCCTACATTTCTCAAGTTCTTCAAGGGTGCTAACAAGTTCAGCTCTTAGTTCTACTTCTTCTTCTACATCTGAGTCACTATTTGAGGCTTGAGTATCTAGACCCATAAATAAAACTTCAATTTATTCAACTTCACTTCCATTTGAATCTTCACTATCTTCTATGATGTACACAATTTTCCTTTTCTCATAGGGTTTTTTCTTGTTTCCTGGTTTACCCTTTTTGAACTTCGAAGTTTCCTTATCTTCATTCCCATCTTGTTTAGTGTAGGTTCATTTAGTGGAAAAATTTCCAATCCTTCCACAATTAAAACACTTTAACGGTAACTTCCCCTTGTATTTTCCATCCCCTCTCTCAAGTTTATTAATGAAAATATCTTCCTCATCATTTGGGTTTTCTTATTGATTTTTTGAGGAGGATTTAAAAGCTGCTTCTTTTATTGAAGATCCATTTTGTCCTATTCTCATCTCATATGCAGTGATAATTCCATGTAAATCGTCCATTATTACATTTTTAAGATCATCTTGTTCTTCTAAGGTAGATACCTTTGGGTCATATCTCATTGGTAATGTTCTTAGTACCTTGCTTACCACTTATTTTTCTTTTAATTTTCCTCCAAGCCCTCTGATTGCATTAACAGCTTCAGCTACACGAACAAGGTATTCACCAATATTCTCTTGTTCTTTCATTTTAAGACTTTCAATATGACCTTTATACATTTGAAGTTTGTATTCTTTGACTTTTGATTCTCCTTCATAAAGAATTTTAAACTTGTCCCAAGCTTGTTTGGCAGATGTGCATTGCATAACTTTATTAAACACCAAATCTGTTAAAGCATTTAAGATTACGTTTAGGGCTTTGGGATTACCTTCATATTCACCTAGTTCAACTATGTCCATAGGGTATTGGTTTCCTATTTTAAGCTCATTTTCTGTTGCTGCCCAAACCTTCCATCCCATGGACATCATATGACACCTCATTCTTACACTCTAGTAAGCATAATTTTCTCTGGTAAATAGTGGAGGTTTGTTGGTGTCCAATCCTTCTTTTTTATCCATTGTGATTTTTGGATGGAATCTTCCTTTCAATGGTTAATTTGTTGTGAAGAAACCTGCTCTGATGCCAATTATTGGTTTATCTCACAATACCGAGAGGGGGGGTGAATCAATATTGTTTTTTTATAAATAAAATACACAAAAATAAACAATTAAGACACATATTTTATCGTGGAAACATCAAAGAGAAAACCACCAACACAAACTCATTAATAAGATGAATTTTACAAAATTGTTTATCTACTACTACAGAAAGGATGCAAAACACTCCCTAGTTTTTGCATGCAACTACATACTAGGATGCTACAACACCCCTATGTTTTTCTATCTTCTTCAACAAGCAAGGATTCTATGACACCCTGTTCTCCAGCTACGACCGGAAGGAGGATTTGACCCCCTGCAGACCTGTGGCCTGCCCTGGCACCACCCTGCCACCCTGATCTAGTTTTCTTAGTCTTTTGGAATAGTTGTAAACTATTCACTTTGGACTCTGTCAAGCTTACTAACATAGAAACTTAATTCTTTACACATTCATTTATTTAAATACCCTATACCTATTTCGTATCAATGCAACGCTCCACAGCTGCGCTCTTTCGTTTTGGATCGTGACTGTTTATCTACAAACACAACCAATCATCATCTACCCATTCAATCGTCACATCACTTCAGAAAAGGCAACGTTTCATTCTTCCCATAGCTCATAATTCATTTCCGCAACCCTATTTATCGTTTTCTAGTGCATCCATAATCTTCTTCACTAGATACAATACGAACAGTTGATCTTTTGTCTGGATTTCTTCAGACTGTTGATATATTATATAGATTTCATTTTTTAAATCATATTTCCGCACCAAGTTTTTGTTTCAACGATTCCCCATCATTGATCTTCATCGGGCTTCTTCTTGAGCATCAATCTCCAGATTGCAGGATGTGCGATGTCGACTGTTCGCTTATGCCTTTCCGCAAACTCCTTTCTGCACTAAAAACCTATAATAGGGTTATTTGTTTTCCAGTCACCCTGCAACTTGCAACCTGTAACAGGGTTATTCCTTTATTATTCTAGATACCTGTAATAGGGTTATTCCTTTGTTATTTTGGATACCTGCAACCTTTAGTCTGCCACCATATCTTTGACTTCTGATAACTGATTAGAAATCAATGACAACTAATTTACTCAACAGTATGTCATTAACCAATGTGGAGCAACTCACCTTTGATGATAGTTAGCTCTAAATTACCTTAGTGCATCTTGACAGGTACGAATGGATGTGCTGGATTCAAGTCACTTGTAATATTTGTCAATCAAGAGGCATTAATGAATCCCCATGATTAACAACAAGGAAATATGTCATTGATTCATGCAGATCCCAGGGCACTATAAAACTCTAATCTCGATCCCAGATGATGTTATTCGAGTCGATGGGACAAGATCATTGGAAGGTGGACCTTAATGAATTCCACATCATCCAATACGATAACAAAAGAAATGATTATGAAGAATCATAGTGAAAAAATAGAACCAACATGAAACTCAAAAGTGGAAAGTATATGTGAAGTTGTGTTGTAGTAGTGATATAAAATAAAAAGGTTAAGGTTGAATGAATAAGCAGTGGAAAATGGGACTTCAACATCAATGGATTTTTAGGTCTTTGAAAGGAGAAGGGTGAATGAATATAACATAGCACAATTGGCTTCTTGAGAGGTTTCTTTTGGCAGCAATTGGTATGACAGATGTGATGAGCTTAATGTCATCTTAAAAGGATTCCCGGCATGTAGCAATGGGACTTGAATTCGGAAACATTGGTATTTGTATGGTTTTCACATAAATCTATCCATTTTATGTGCTCAATCCATTTGCAAATTTAAAAAAATTCTTCAAGAGTCAATCGTGCATGCATTGACCTTCTTCTTCCAAGGACCTGTAAAAACCTAGCACTTGCCTACAATAAAACATGAGATGATTGAAGAAAAGAGGCGACTGGTCTCTCTTCACCCAATACTTATAAAAAAAACAAGAAATTACTTATAAAACAAATCTAAGGAAAAATGAACGAAGCAAATTCAATTTATACCTATGGGAGAGTGATGGCCAATTAGACTCACTAGTAGTGTTTCGATTGTAAAGTATTCGTTCCCCATCTGATTTGAGTGATTCCAAAGAAAAATGAAAGTAAATTTATAGGTCCATTTACCTTAGATACAGGTTTTTAAAATTCTATGTGATGTTATTCAAAAATTGTTCAGTAACATCCTGCATGACAAGGTGTTTTTTGAATTCTGGACTAGACCAACAGTCACGGTTTTAGGCATAAATTTTTTGTTTGATAACAGATTGAAATGATTCCAATTGGATACAAAAGTATATTCATGCAGGGATATACAATAGAAATAGGTTTTGAATCCAATAAGAATTTATGGGTCAAATAGGCCAATGAACAGTTTAGGAAACAGAGTTTTAAGAATGTTTATTTGTGATAGGCAGTCAGTGTTTTGGTCATAAAATTTTTGTACGATATCAAAATTCAGTGATTAAAATTGTGTTGTTCATAGGGTAATATTGAAATGAAACATATTTTCAAGATATATCCAATAAGGCATCCAAAATGTTACTGTCCCAGCTATGTTCCTAAGCTTCCTGCTTGACACCTCGTTAGTAGTTTGACCAAAACTTTTTCGTTTGATGCACAATATAAAAAATTCAAATTTTTTTGGAAACTAGATTCAAAGGGATACTTAGAAATGAAACAATATTTAGAAAAAAATCAATTTGGTCTCCTAAAAATAGGTTGTCCCGACTGTTGATTGCATGGGCAGACCCGGGTTTACTATAATTAATCAACAACACCCCAAACTCACTGGCCCTTTCGGCGACAGACCGCGAAGCGATCTGAAGTCTCACCCGAAGTGAATCTAATGGGTTGGACAAGACTCAAGTGTCTTGGACCAGGTTCTGCACATCCTACTTCTTTTCTCCTACTCCTGCGCGCCACTAGATCAACTGGCTCTGCGCATCGCACTTCCCCTTCTACTCGCAGCACTTTTACCCGTGCGATGCTTAACCCCGCGCAAGTCGTATGATTTCCTCTCGCGTCACACAACTTCCACTTACCCACAATATTCCCAACCTTACCGCATCTCTGCGCACCGCGGTACACCCTTCCTCTCCTCAACGCTAAGCCCTCAACTCGCAGTCTTACACACCGCAGCTCCTCTGCCAATGCGATACCGCCTCTCTACGATATCTTACCACTACGACTTTGCGCTCTTAACGTTGACTGTGCCGATGTGCGAAACTCTACTCCTCAGGATTATATTGTGAGTACTGGTCATTAGAGACAGACGTAAAGGAGTCTTTAAACAGCCTACTAAGATGCTTAAACTTATCTTTATCCTCTTGCATTATCATGAGCGGAACAGTACATACATTCATCTACAGCAACTAACATTACATGCATAATAACCAGTAACATTTAAGCAAATACAGTCACATTCATTCAACACATAACACGCAGATTTAACGTGGTTCACCCCCAGGATGGGAGCTACGTCCACCAAACTGTGCTTCTATTATATATCTCGAGGGAAGTTAGCACAGTTTTATGCACTACATATGCAGCGCGAGGTCTCTTCTAGACCCCTGTTCTATCTCTATGTTGCATTTCCTTCAATATATCCTTCCCTCTCTGTTTTCTCTGTGAATGGTTACATACAGACTCAAATGACTCACAGACACTAGGTGTCTGGATCGTTACAACGCAGTCTGTCTGACTGATTCCTGAATCTACAAACTATCAACTGACCAACGATCTAACTGACTGATTAGCTAACCCTTTACAATACAAAAATGCAAGCTTTTACAGGTAGCCTGAAGGTCGTGCCATTACAACACTGTGGGCCTATCCCAACAGTAAACCCATACCCTAATTAGTGACAGTCGGTCCTCTCTGTCCTTGAGGTAGTCGCTTCCCGTCACATTGCAGCTCTCTGCAGTCTTCCATGCTTCCCGGCACTGACCATGGGTACTATGCACCGCTTCTCTTTCTGTCCTTCACCTTAAATGCTTGAGCCTCGTTGCTCCTTCTTCTTTATGAGGGTCACTGAGCCCTCCTATCTTCCGCCGCTGCCTTCAATGCAGTGGTTGAGCTTTCTTCCCTCGGCCGCTCAGGTACCGTTGCCTTCTTGACTTTTCTATCCCGAAAGTCATGGTTTTCGGCTCTTCTCTCCAGCTGGAAACATGCTACGCCGTCGTAGCTCTGCCCTGTCCTTTTTCCGCCAAAACTTCTCTCTTTCCACCAAAATTAGCAGCTTCTTCTGTAGCTGCGGGATCCTGCTCCAACAGTCCCCTAACACTTACTTGTGGCTCGCCCCGAGCCACTACCAGCAGGTGTCTCCTGTTGTAGCTTCTCCTTCGTCTTTTTCATCCGCTGAAGGGCTGCTAAGCTCTTATAACAAGTGACTGGTCCACGACCTTGACCAAAACCTCCTTCTCTTGCGAAGCCTCCTCCACGGCCTCGTCCTCTGAATCCTCCTCCTCGGCCTCCATACGGCTGAGCCAGCTGTGTTCCTGTTGCTGGACCCTGTGTGTCTGCTTGGACTCTGTACACATCCTGTGTTATTTCTGACAGGAGATCATAAGCTCGGCAATCTTGTGGATCATGCCCGATGGATTTACAGAAGATACAATAGATATTTTTAGGTGTCTGTACATACTTTTGAAGCAAAGGGCATTGCTGAGGTGGATGTCCTTGAGTTCTACATATTTCACACCATGGCCCTCGTGTTCGTGGTAAGGGGTTAGGAGCCCCTGACGCTAAATATTCTACAAAGACTGGACAGTTGTCTTTACTGTGGCCCTTTTCTCTCCACTTTATGCACCATATGTCTTGCATAGCCTCTTTCCCTTTTTTAAGTTCGTGTATCTGTAAGGTGAGGTTGTCCAACTGGGTCTGTAGAGTTGTCATCCCTGTACTGGTTTCTGCTAAAGGTGAAGCCTCTAGTTTCATTGCCATCTCCAGTGCCTCATCTTGAGTAGTGAGTTTCTGTTGCATTAGTGGCATTCTGATATGAGGGAGCAGCGCTGCAATAAACCATTATTTATGCTGCTCCGGCGCAAAGCCAAAACTTACTTGGTCGATAAGAGCTTTGAATTTCTGGTCAAAATCCCATACTGACTCTGATGGTAGCTATTTAATATCCTTAAGCTCTGTAATGCACTGAGACTCAGATTTAGGTTTCTTGAACTCTTTAATCATGGCATTCTTGACCTGGGCGAGCGTCTTGGGTAATGTAGTATACTTTATGTACCATATCAAGGCTCTGTCTCTGAGTGTGGTAACCAACTGTACAAGTTTAAGGTTATCATCGTTGATTGTTTTAATGGTCCACATATCTTCGCATAGGAACCAATGTTGTTCCGGATCTTCAACTCCTGTACCTTTAAAGATAGGTAGCTTCATGTCATCTCCCATTCTATTTCTCTGTGGTGGGTTCTGACTAACTGGAGTGCTACCACTCAGCGGTGTAGGTGAAGGTGTTGTAACGGGAGTAGGGACTGACTGTGAGCTACTAGATGGAGTACCTATGGGATTATTCTGAGTCCCTGTCTGCTTTTGTGGAGTATAGGGGTGGTAAGGGATACCCCCCTCTGGTTCTTCAGTGGTGCTAGGGCTCTGCTGTCTAATACTGTTTGAACTGTCTTCAAATATAGGGGAACTAGATGCTACCTTATACTTCTTTCCACTCCGTGTTCGTCCAATGT
>LPNX010607347.1:25777-132942 GCA_001517045.1 Pseudotsuga menziesii | reverse complement strand
TTCAGACCTTTTGTTTCTTCCTTCTGTCTGAAATCTTTCTATCAAAATCTGATTTAACTCCTCTTGAGTTTTCAGAATTCGTTCATTATCCTTTTTGACTAACTCCAATTCAGTCTTCAGACCTTTTATGGTCTGCATCAATTCTGAGGAGTGAACAGTTATCTCCTCTATTTCAGATTCTCTGGGCACTTGTCTGGTTCCCATGTTAGGAGACTCTTCCGTTGCATACACTCCTAAGTTCTCCATACCTGTCTATTAAATTCAGAAAAGAAAATAATTTTCTGCTTTTTCACAAAAACAAAATACTGATTAGTATATTATTTCACTGTATAAGGAAAGTAATTGAGCCACATTAAGGCCTAGTGTTTGAACCATGCTCTGATACCACATGTCAAAACCCCAAAATTTTCAAAAAAATTAAAACTTTGAAAAAGGCATAAGATTTATATTAATGCAGTCGTTAAATGTTGAATTGGATATTCCTACTGATATTGTAAGAGCATGACCCCTTTTATTTCTATTCTTTTAAGGAATATTTTCTTTTCAGTTACTGAATGTTTTTCTATTTGTGACATAAGGTGAATTTGTCGTGAAAAGATGGGGCTTACTTAGCGTTACGCTAATGCATAAAGTTCCTTCTGTTCTTACAGCTGACAGGTAAAGTTCGAGTTACTGCTAACAATTTAAAGTAATACTCCTCAAATTATTGTTCCAATTCAATCAGTAAAATTTAACACATACTAGCCAATTTTATCCTGCCTTTGGAGGTAAAGCTTTTTCCTTACTCTTTTGAGATTTTCTCTAGAGTTACTAGAACGTCTATAAATTACTAGTTGTAACGAAAAATAGAAAACTGATAATGTTTCTTTCTATCACAAAAGTGCTTTCGAATTGATATTACAGGCCTATTTCTATTTACTTGTTGTCACTACACTGTATCAAAGAATTTCAATTTAGAAAAGTCTTGTATAGTAAAAACCAGGCGTACTGTCTGAAATAACTCTTCAGTTAATTTATAGAGTTTTTATGAAAAGGATATTACCTCTTTTTACAATGACAGTAAAGGGATAAATTTAAAGCACCTCTAGGGTGAGTTCCAGATATTCATAATTTAGACTTATTATAAGTGTTTCCGACCATACCATTAGGGAAGATGGCTATAGTAGATTATATAAAACCGCTTAGCTATACTCTTTCTTATTCATATTTTTGAAATCCTTAATTAAGAATGACAACCTTAAAAACTTCAAAGTTGCCATAAACATAAATTTTAACCAATAATGTATGTTATCCGTTGAGATAGGATATGAGCAAAGTATAGGGTAAGTTTTCCCAGTTTATCACATAAACTTCAAACCTACAGTTTTTTTTTCATTCTTAAATCCATTTAATAGTAGGATAATTAACAAGTATTTCCTCCTATCTAAGCAGATAAATATCATCTAACACTATGCATCCGATTTGAAAATGTCTTACATAGTTTTACCTATTACTAGGGTTCAAACAACAAGTAAAGAGTTTAATGTATAGTTCAAGACTTATCATTTTGTCTATGTCACTAAATTCTTGAAGGAATATAGATTCTAAAACCTCTCAAGTTTAGAATCTTTTAAGTTTTAATCCTAAACTCATGTTCTTATTGTTAATAATATGTATGACCAAAAATCTTATAAGGCATAGTTTGGTAGAGCAAGGTAATATAGCGCTTAAATTAATCTCCACGATATTCAAAGTATAAGGTGTAGATTATAATCCATAGCAAAATTATGGTTTACATATGACAAGGAAATAATGTTATATATCATTTCCAATGATGTTATTGATGTTTTATTGTAACATGACGAGCAGGTCAAGGCAAGGTTCACGCTTATTATAGTTTCCAAAGATTGAAAGGAACAGATTTTCAAGGAGCAGTGAGGACTATAGTTCTCGACCCACTTCCATGCAAAAATTTATGAACTGACGTGGTCACGTCTTGACCTAGCATCTGCGCCATATAACTTGACCTTACCTTGAACTTTGCATTCCTCCTTCGCCTTCGGGCCTTTGGCCGCAGCTCTGCAAACCCTTTGTTGACTCTGGTTCGTTCCACCACTGTTTTTTTTTTATTTGTCAAAGAGCCTCCTCTCAAATCGATTCTTCTTTGGCTCTGCTAGCACTTGGAAAGATTCATGATTTCTATAGCTCACAGCTTACCTGGTTACGCTGCCATTACTAGGGTACAGTTTGGTGGAGTTACTTGTTTGTTTCTTCGGCTCCAAAGTGCACTCGTTTCCTTCCTCAGTACGTGATAAGCACTCTCTTTTGGCTGTGCTATCAGTTAGTGGCAGCATTCGCAGGTTATCTCCTTCCTTAGGTTACGGGGTTCCATACTCTGTTGGGCATTTGCGATACATCCAAAGCTGGTCATGATTTTAGAGTTAGTTCATCGCTGGACTGGCTGCATCAAAACACTGCGAGGGTTTTAAAATTACCAGGTAAATTGTATATGTTATCTTTTCTTCATATTACTGTGTTAGTTACAGTTTTCCTTATGTTTTTAACCCTTGCATAAAGCACACAGTGTATAACTCTAGGTCGCTTCTTGATTTTGCAGATAATGGTACTCGTTCCCTCGGCCTGTTAGTTGTTTGGAAACTTTGGCACCTCAGTCTTCGGTAAGCTCCGTTCTTTTCACGGTTGGTTTACCTTATGCGAGTACTTGCCAGTAACGATGGTTTCGCCAATTAGTTTTTGTTCGACCTGTAGGGTTTTTAAGTTGTTTAAACCGCAAGCATTAGGGTTTATACCCCAGCTTGTATGTATAGCCTTACGGCTATGACTATAAATGTAATACGGCTTGGCTGTATTTGCAATTACGACTTGGTTTGTAAATACTTCTAGTTTTAACATGAGGCCGAACAGGCTGTAGCCTTCTTTTGATATTATTATCTTTTAAACAGGCTAAGAAGGCTGTAAGCCATTACATCGATTTTACTGTGGTTAAACCTCGTTATTAATATTGTTTTGACAGTTGTTACTACTGTATACATGTATAAATTTTTGGTAAATATCTTCCGATATATAACCTGTAACTAGCTGTTTAAATAATCTCTTCTTTAATTCTTATAGTAAAAACCCAAGTTAATCTTGGTAAATCTTATGTCTATGGCTGGAATAAAATTTGTCTTTTACTTCTGTAGTTGTAAATGAAACAGAAATTTGATAGGGTTTAACCCTAGTTCAAGATTTAATTTTAGTTTAGTTTATAAAACTAAAACTCTGTTGGTTTGTAATACAATAAAAGTGTATGAAAGAAAATAGCTCTCTGTCGAGTGTTACCCCATTTCTTGTTTATTCTTTTGCGTTTTTAAGATAGCAGCTGGTTCTTCTTTTAAAAAGAGGAAACCAATCATTAAGCTGTGAATAAACCTTATTAAAGAAGTTACTGTGGGGTAAAAACTTGTTTTACTGTTTCTAAAAAGTTTGTAGGGTTTATACCCTTCCACAGTTATAATTGTTAGTATTACTTCTGTTTCTTCTTGTAAATATCATTAGTCTAAGCGTATTAGTTTCTACATTAACTTCTACTCTTAAGCAAGTTATAATGCATACCTTATACTTTACCTAACCTGTGCTATTATTATGATGTCTTACTATTATTTCTTAGTGTTTGTAAAACATCTATATAATACATAGAGTATTATTATTAGTTTATGTATAATCTATTTAATTATACATTGTATATAGTAAACCTAGATATGTACTTGAATTAATTCTATCTGTCTATCTGAATAGTATTAATATACTTATAAGTATTTTAATATTAATACGACAATAATATTATTCTATTGTTTTATGATTAGTACGCTAGAAATAACCAATACATAGTTTGTATATTTTTAAATATTATTATAAGGACTGAGTATAAGTCCAAATAATTCAAAGTATTTAATCTTTGTTTAGCTTATGTAAATACAACTCCTGTATAAGCATTACTACTCCTTAGTCTTATAAGATAATATAAAACAGTTCTTCCAAGCTGTCCTTAAGCTGTATTTATAAAATAAATTTAACATTAAGAGGTTAAAAGAAAACTGAAATACTGAGTAAATCTTAATTCTGTATCTAGTTCCTGCTTTGAGTTGTTTTCTAAGTAAAGAAATTATTTGAAAACCAGGAAAGAAATGTTTAACAAATAAATAAACCTGTGACTAAGTTCTGCGTTCTTTTAAGATCAGTATCAGTTTAATAAATCACAGGATGCAGTAAATGAATAACATAAAAGGCACTAGTGAATAACAGATATAACTAGTTAGGAAACTTAGTCCAGAAAAGTAATTTTTTTTTGAGACTGAACTACTGTGCTAGAGTACTATCTGGTAACACCAGATGTGGAAAAACACAGTATTACTAACAAGATTTTCTACTAACATTTCAAAGTACTAACAATTCTTTTCAGACATTTTAAGTAATCATAATATTTATCTATTTATACACTGAAAGATATAAAAATATGAATGGAAAACCTGTTAAATGCTGTGGACAACAACAGCAATGGGAGGCCGTTCCTCCCTACCAAACTCCTGGAGAGCGCTCAAACAGCGACTTCTCAGGACCCCCGAGCTTGCTCTGGTCTCCCTGGATTGGAACTAGGTGCAGCAAAACAGATACAGTCTTTCAACTCTGTATCAACTCAGAATTTGAGATAGTTCCCACAGTTCAACTAGCTGTAATCAACATCAAGTTCCTGCAAACATTCACTCAAAATCACTTCCTTACTATCTTCCCTTTTTCCTCAAATAAAACTCCTGAATCACATTCAGCTGAATGAATTCTTCCTGGAGTAAAAAATGAGCAGCCTTTGCTCTCTTCATTGAGTACTTTTAAAGATTGCCTAGGTCTTAGTTGGGTTAACTGTCATTTAATGAGCCACCTGCTCACATTCCACTTTCTTGGGGAATCATGACCCCAATTATAGGGAAGTTTCCACCTGCAACTTAGGAAGTGCTTGAGGATGCTGCCACTTGTCCTTTGCCTCTCCTCCTAGTTCCAACACCCAGTTTGACCAGTAACCTCTTTTAACAGCTCTCCCATGCTGTTGTCTCCATAATTTATTTATTATTAATAAAATATTCTCAATTACACTCCATAACTGTTGACTCTGCTGAGTCATCAATCCCTACTTAGGATTAAGTTTAACATAATGTTTCAGAAAATAATTAAAACAAATTACATAATTTTACAAAATTGGGGTATGTGACAACTTTCCCTCTCAGCCTCTACTCTTTCGGCCTCTTCATAAGTCTCTTTTAATGTGGGTTTGGCTTTCATCTTGGAAAACATAGCTAGCTCATGCCCTAGGCCTGATGTATAATAATCAATTAAGACCTTATCGGAGGGTCTGTCAGTTTCAGAGAAGTTCTTTAGGTATATTGATAATCTCTGAGTGAACTTATGTACCTTTTCATTCTTCTCTTTTCTTAACAAACCAAGACCTTTCATTAATGAGGCATGAGTTTTCTGGGGTGAGTATTTACTTCTGAAACTTCTTTCGAAGGTGTCCCAATTAGGGATAGAATTCGTAGGTAAACTGAAGTACCAGGATGCTGCTGTTCCTTTAAGGGTGTGAGGAAACAATCTACAGACAACATCTTCATACTCCCCGGCCCTTAATCCTTCTAGAGCCAAGTAAAAGCTTTGCAAGTGGTCATCTACATCAATTCTTTCTTCGGGATCAAACTTAGGCAACAGCTTGTCAAAGGCTTGAGGAAAGTTATGCAAAGGAGACCTTGCTCTCCATGCAGGCAATGGGTTGGGCTGATTTACATTTATGCCAGCCATAAGCATAGCTATGGGAATGAGAGTCTTGAGCAAAAAAAAAAAGCAGGATGAGAACAGGCTTTCTTGCTTCAAGGTATAACTGGAACCTGGGAGTACCTAGGTGAGGCTGAAAGCTTCAAATATCTTCTGGTAAGGTAATCCTGGGAAAAGTAATTTTCCATGGCCAGCCATGCACTAGCGGACCTCCTTCTAGCGCCAATTCTGTTGGGGCCTGGAAATTCGCAGGCGACAACAGTAAAGGATTCTCCCTAATCAACGTTCCCAACTAGCCTGTTGACTGTTTGGTGTAGGGAATCCATCCGGTTTACGGTCTGGCTACCGTAGGTCAAGGTAACAAAACAAAGGGTTTTACCGGTTGCAGCCCGGTCCACCGAGTTTTTGTAATTTTGACTTAAGGTATGCAATGAAAATGCCTAACTAAAAATGCAGGGTGATAAAGATGCAAGGAACTACACAATGTGATGCACAGGTTCTTACCTCCCGTCTTAGGATCACAAACATCTAAATCACATATGCAGCCATGAAGTGAATCAATTAACTATCTAATCACCTATCTATCTATCCCCGGGGAGCCAAAAGAATGATTGTTTATGAGTAATGTGTTATTTCCATGTATGATAAACAGAAATTACAGATAGCTGATATTCATGCTTACAACACCTGGATGAGAAAATTATTCTAACAATCAGATAGCTAATTGTTATATAAGCAACAAACATTACTCTTGGTGAACTTTCCACAAAAATAAATCAGAAATCATTCAACAAGACACAGGCCATAAAGTTAGAACGATCTCATGGTTCATGGACACAAGCTGAAAAATAAAGTAGTTCATCTTTCCGCCATCCATTGCATAACATTAGGAAATTTCACAATCTCTTCCTCCAAAAGGCAAACTGTAATTTTTTATTGCAAAAGGAAATAGTTCTTCTTACAATATGTCCTTCAGTCTTACTGGGGAAAAATCCCTTTTCTCTTCTTAGTCTATTACATTTATACAAAAAGAGTGAAATGGTTGGGCTGCCCAAAGTAGCCTTTGGGCTTCCCAACCTTTCATTTTCCCAACGCTTTGCTTTTTTCCCAATGCTTTAATTTTACAAAATATTACAAAATATAAATATGACCCATCCCCTACGAAGAGGGCCCAACTTGGTTTTCTAGGAACTTCTTCCACGCTGTAGCTTCACTAGCGATGCCTTCAAAAGTGCTAGGCTCCAAAAACTGAATATTTATTTCAAATTTCTCGGCTTGATTCCTGATAGCCTCGATCCTTGCTGGGCTCAACCGAAGCTGATCTTCCAAAAATTGTACACTAACGGCTGGGTGGCCCACCTCATTCTTCAAAACTAGGTCGTCAATAGCCTTGATCTGTTGTGTTCTGGCCTCTGCATCCTGATATCTGCTCTACAATATCTCTATGAAGGTTTCATGGTCTGGGAGCTCACCAAGCTTATGCTCAGCGTCTGTTTGACACCGGTTAAATGTATTAAGGAGCCTCCTGAAATATTCTGAGCATGCTCCCTGCGCCCTTTTGACGGTCTTCTTGAAGTCTTCCGTAGTGCTGACAGCGAACTCTACTAGGTCATGATCTCTTTTAAGGGCTTGATGGTCTTTGGCTGGTAGTTCTGCTGGAGTCTCTGCATTGTTCTCCAGCCTTGCCATTCTGGCATTCAAAAATTCAAGAACTTCCTAGGATCTGTCGACGAAGTAGGAGGAGGTCTCCATGATTTCCCCTAACCGCTTGTCAATCTGAAGGAACTTACACCTTTCCTCCTCTAGAGCAATCTGTAGCTGGAGCATTCTAGCTTTCTGGGCTAATATATGTTCTTTGAATGGTTGGAGCAATGAAGAGATCTGTTCCTGATGTTCCTTTATCAGATCTTGGGAGTGCATATCATTGGATGTCAAAATAATCTTCTGCTGCTCTTCTAGTTCCTCCACCTTTTCCAGCAACCGCTCCTTCTCCTTCTTCAACTCTTGATCTTCTGCTTGTACTTGCTCAAGGTTTTCTTGTGTAGTCTCCTGAGCCTGTATTTCTTCATGTAGGTCCTGTAATTCGGCTTCAGCAGTCTTCATCTCCCTCTGTAAGTGTTCAAATTTCCGCTTTAACCTGTTTCCTTCCTCTCTCTCTCTCTCTTCAGGGTATCCTTCAGCTGAGCAGAAGATTTATTGTATGACTCCAGTTCAGTCATCACCTCGTCTATGTTATCTTCTGAGGCATGTAGTATTGCAGTCCCATCCCTTATGGTAAGCCTTGGATCTAGGTCCGTTCCTAGCATAATAGCAATATCTGTTATCATTTTGCCAGGAATACCTTCTACTTCTACCTTCCTTTCCGTCCTC
Source organism: Pseudotsuga menziesii (assembly GCA_001517045.1). Taxonomy (NCBI): domain Eukaryota; kingdom Viridiplantae; phylum Streptophyta; class Pinopsida; order Pinales; family Pinaceae; genus Pseudotsuga; species Pseudotsuga menziesii. The sequence goes on along the minus strand of LPNX010607347.1, from coordinate 124,776 downwards.
TTCATTATTCTCTTGGTAGCCCTATCATAATAGACAGTATTGAACTTGGGGACTTCTTCACCCTTTTTTTGGATGAAAGGCACTAGCTGGAGCGTAGGGGCCACAGGGGTGCTAGCAGCGGGTACTTGAGATATTTGTACCTCGGGGTTTTCCTCCTCCTGGGTCTTCCCTGCTGCTGTTTCAGAAACTGATTGTTGTGTCAACTCTATTCTTTCAGCCTCCTGCTTTTGGAGCTCCTCATCAAGCTTTCTCTTTGCTTCTTCAGCTGCTTCCTCTGTTTCTTTGGCTGCCTCTTTTGCTATCTCAGCTACTTCTTGGGCAAATTTACTTTTCTCTTCTTCTCCCTTCTGCAGCCATTCTGTAGCCTCCTTTTCCAACCTCTGATCTTGTTCATTCCTCCTTTTAATTCCTTCTTCAGCCTTTCTCTGTTCCTCACCTTTCCCACCGATGGTAGTGATTTTATTCTTAAATCTTCTGTTTAGTGCCGTCATGTTTGGAGCATTCCAGAAGACAGATTCATCCTTATCGAAATCATGGGTATATTCGAAAAACACCGTATGCTCTTTACAGTGCTCCATCACTCTACCATGAGTATCATTCCTTCGAAAAGGCATCTCACCAAAATGGAACTTCCCTAGTTCCTCTATAAATTCGGTAGCTTGTTTCACCCTGGTGAATTTGTAGCTACCTAGCCTGAATGGTAAAGGAGGGTATGCAGTATTCTTGTGCTGGAACAAGAAACTACCTATTCTGTCAATGAACACCTGCCTGACTGCCTGTTTATGGACTATATAATCCATTACATATTTGGGCAGCAGTAAAGGTATCTTTGATCGTCCATACATTCGGATGTACATGCCATTTTCAGTGAATAAATAATCAGCGTATTCTCCTATTACCTGCATGGCACCTTCTGACATACAGTCACATTCCTTCCGGAAAATGAGCGTGTAGAGTGGCATAATGAAGTGCTCGCAGACCTCTCTGTAATGGCTATGGTATTGGTGAGCCCACAATGGTATGTATGCGGCATACACAGGCATCCTTTCCCTGTCCCAGATGCACTTGAGACCGGGGAAGGGTTGGTTACACAATATGCAATCTATCAATATTGAACTCATGTAAAACTCAGATTTTTTCTGAGCTTCTTGTCCCAAGGCTGCGGCCAAGCAAGAGGAAAGGATGCTCGATACAAGGCTGGCCCAATTGAAAACTGTTCCTTGGGTTTCCACATGAAAGATAATAGGTATCCATTCAAGCTTGAAGAGTCTGCCATGAGCTCTTCCAAAGATCCTATTGAGCATCAGAGCTATAAACCTGTAGGGAGGCCTCAAGCTCGCTGTATCGTACTCACCGTTCTGTCTATATCGGTAGAGCTTTCCTTGCAAGAGAATTTTCTTAAGAGTTTCCACTAGGTCCATTCTGATGCTGTCCAGCCACTCGTCAGATAAGAAAACCTGGGCCTCTGGTAGATGATAGGCCAATGCCACATATCCAGGGCTAAATGCAGCATAGCCCTGTCCTTCATCGTTTCCCATGATCATTGTGGTTGTATTTACATGGGGAAAAATCCAGCCAATTACCTCAGAGCATGGGAACAACTCTGGTCTGGTGGCAACTTTCATGATAGAAGACTTCTCTATGTTAGCATAGATAGATTCTTCTTCGAGGCCCATGTCGGGAACCTCCCTATGAGAAATAAATCTATATATTTCACCCCATTTGCACTCAGGCTCAACACCAGAAACACATTGGGTGTCTTCATATATGTATTCAGTCTTTGTCTCAACTTCGGCTTCTGGTACTTCTTCCACCACTGGGGCCTTCTTCTTTTGTCTTTTGGACATGGTGAACTCGACTTGTTCTTGCCATATATAACATTGTAATATTGAGACATTCAAGGTGCATACATTTACATGACAGTGTGCAGCATTTTGTTCTTTCTATGTATATCATGGCAGCAACTAGTCGATGAAACTAAGATATAAGTTTGCATAACTTGACTGACCAAATGCACACTATTTAGTGCTCTTGTCTATATCTCAGCATGATGCAAAAAATTTATGTATGATATTAAAACATCACATCAACTATCTTCTAGACTGCAATAAAATTACATCCATATGCAAAGTGCCATTTTCATGTGTTTAGTGTGATAGCAAGTAGAGAAACAAATGCATGCATGTATAACCCAAAAATGCCCTGACTATCAGAACTGCTGAAACTAGTGCGCAGTATTCCATGACCTTATCTATACCTATCATGAAGCAAAATCAGTCCTGCAATAAAGTGGGCAATATACTACTGCTGCATGATATTAAAACTTTATCAATCATATTTGAGCCGGCATTAAATCTACATCATTTCGTAGTGTGTCGTTTCTCCCATGAAAACAATTCGTACAGCAAATGCATGTGCATCAAATGCAAGGTGCAGCATTCATCAATTTGGTCTATTGCACAACAAACAAAGGAAAGGGGTTTGAATATATCAAGATTATGCTAGACGCCTACGTTTTCTAACATTAAACATTTTGACAACATTGCTTTAGCAGGTATAAAATCGGTAATGACTTATGCTGCTCGCAGAAAGACAGTTACATTAACTCAACTATATGCTGCGGGTATTATTGTCATTTTACTGCAAATGGTGCTTCGACTAGAACCATTATCCATACTGTTTTCAGTTCGCGAACCACGATAATGGAAAATCCCTTTTTACCATTTAGGGTTTCAAACGACCGTGCCCCTATGGACTGCGCGGGGAGGTGCGAGCAATGCAAGTTGGGGTTCGAAATACCAGGCAAAAGGATAAATCGACCAATAGAGGAACCATCAAAACCCACAAGAAAACCCACCACAGAAACTCCCCCTGGACCTCATCATCATACAAGGGGCAGCTAGGTGCAGGCGGCGTAACAGCCGCCTGCACCACGCCTCCATCCATTACGCGCAGGGCTGTAAACAATAATGATGGGAAAAACTTGGCTGTTCCGATGGTTATACTACCTTCCCGCGGCAAGAAAAAGATAAGACCTTTTCTTACAAGGCTCAAAACCTAGTGGTATGGGGAAAAACGGCCGGGGAACACCATACTACCGTAGAAAACCACTAATAGTACCAATGGAAAAGGATAAAATGACAAGGAGCCTACCTGGAAAACGCATGTAATCAACGGGAGGATGAGCGGATAGACGACGTCCAAGCTTCCACGGTTGCCACTTGGATGCAAGTATACCGACAGCAAGGTGCTTCGAGAAGACGACAGCTCAACGACGGCAGTGCTGGGCAGCAAAAACAATAATAGAAAAATAAAACGCTGTCCTCGAATATATAGAACTGGGCCGCACGTGTGACGAATTAATGGATTGGACAAGAAAAAATTCCGAATCGGAAGGTGAGAACTCAAAAACTTCCGCAACGGCGGAAAGCCACAACACCACCCGTCCGCAACGGTGAGCAAGCCGCGTTAAAATAATGATCGGACGTCGGCTGCCTTTTGGGTCAGAAGTCAACAGCTTGAACTCCTCCGCACGACGGACATTCACAACAAAACACCGTCCGCAACGGCGGAGAGAGTGAAGGTAAAAGGCTCCGATACACAGCCAAAATAAAACCGAACCATAAGTCGGAAAGAAAGAGAACATCAAAACCCGAACTGACCCGTCATGTCGGAGGCCAGAAGCGAAGATCTGTCTGCAACGATGGACAAGAAAATGATCGACGTAGAACCAAAAACCATCCGCAACGGCGAAAAAAGACAAGGCACAGACCTCCGCAACGGCGGGAAAAACAAACGAACCAACTTTCGATTTAGAATGGCTTCAAAGGTATTTCAAAGGCAATGATAAGCTTGATTATGCATGGGATTATTTTAGGCATCAAGGAAAACATCAGATCGATTGATAGAGCAACCCAAGCGTTGGAAAACGTTCCAAAAGTCATTAGACCAAAATAAGGGAGAAAATCAAACAAATTCAAAGTAGAGGGGGGTCCTAAATTTTTTTAGAATTTTGGGAAATTGTTGCAGCTGCAACAGAAGGTTAATTTGAAAATTTGAAAAATAGTCCCACAATCCACAATTCACAATTGTAGAAAGAATTTGTGGAAACCTGGTTCAGAAAAATTGAAAGGCAACCCATGAACCGCGCAAACCGCAATTGCGGAAGTATCATTGAGGGAGGTTAATTACAGAAATATCCATTGCAGAAAGGGTCATTATGGAAATACTAATAAACTTAGAAGCTCATGACTTAACAATTAAATGAATTAGAGTCTATTATTCAGAACCGAGTTCAACGACCGAGGAAAGAACAAAGTATTGTTAAAAACAGACAATGGACCATCAAATTTAAAAATGCCATATCACAGTTAATTGAAGAACACCTGATGATTTTTTTTAGCAAACATCTACATTGCATAACCTACCATATAGTAATAAATCATGAACAAAAACTATGGCAGATGTATTTTAGCAGCATGTAGGAATTTTAATGATGCGTTTATAGTTATATATGTTATATCAAATTTTTTATTTTTATGGATTTTTGAGGTGTTTGACATTAGGATCTCCAAGAACCAATCCCTATAATTTAGGAACCCACTCTGAGTGCCACCAACAATCTCCAATAGTTGATCCTAGTAGGTATTCAGTTATGTTCAGTTATGCTTTGATTCCCATCAGTTAGTTCACTCTCAGTCATCCTAGCGCCAATTTGCATGATTTAAGGGATGTATGTGCCTTTCCTCACCTACCTACATCAGTTAACTAGTTGTGAACTAATTTAGTGATCCAGAGTTGCATTAGTGAGCTATAGTGGTGATTTTCCCACACCGAGTTAGCTCTAGAGTTAGCCCAGGTTGGTAGACTCAAATTGTCCTATTTGTAACACCATTGTATTATGTACTTTATATTGATTAATGTATGTAATGTTATTCTTTCAATTAATAGTCTCAAGTGTGTTAATTTGCCATGAATTATTGATCAGTATTTACTAAATTATTCTCTCTCTTCCGCAATCTTCTTTGCTAATTGAATTCATGCAGGCATGAAGATTCTTCGCTTCATTAAATTTAACAACCACAATATTAAAGTTGACTATGAATAAAATTAAAGAGATAATATATACTTTAGGTTTTTAATTGGAGATATAATATATAATATAGAATTTAAATTTAATTATAAAAATTGTATAGTTTATTATTTAGAATCAATTGGATAGAGAGTATATAATAAATATTTTAAGATTAATGAAAAACATTCTATAATTTATGATTTATAATAAATGACTCCATTTTATCTAGAATCAATCCTGACTCCATTTTATCTAGAATCAATCCTCTCTCACTTTCAATCCTCACCCTTTAAAAATAAATATTGCTATGTAGAGAAATGAGTAATGTTATCCAACAGTTTATGGGTCCAATAAGGATTTTTAAATGGTGCACTTACAGTGGTCATGCAAATTGTATACACACCTGGATATAGCCATCTTATGTTTGTAGTGGGGATTTCTACCCTACTACGTTCAAAATCACCTACCTTAGATCAACCAGATCTAAGGGTAGGGTTCATGGTGCAAGGGATACCTTGACCTTGACTCACAACAAGCAATAACAATTCTTTTTTATGATTTTATATTTTTTCTCTAACGAATAAAACAAAAGAACAAGCATACCTTTGAATTGGGCCACTGCAACCATTTGAGGAAATGGTCCACTGACTCTCATAGTCTGGTTCTACGATCTTCTTCACCAATGGTTGTTAAAGGGAAATGGATCAAGGAGGGTATGGAGAAAGCTCAACATACATCACAGAATAATATGGAAAAGTATGGGAATGGTTGAGGAATCAAAACGTTTCTGAAAAATAATGATTGAAAAAAAGTGTAACCAAAATTTGTGGGGAGACCTTCACAATGTATTTATAGGATGATCCAAGATATTCTTACCCATGGTTTTGATAGTGTATGGTATTTATCCATGGTTTTGACCCATTCTCATTTACGATTTTTTGGTCCTTTTTGGGAGAATGGGGGTTATGTTGCAATAAATTCCCAACTTCCTTGTATTTATGGGGGAAGGAATAATGATGTTTTGGACCAATTTTCGTTGAATTTAATTGTTAAGGTCAAAATGGAGGGAATAATGGTGGGACTATGATTTCTAATTATGGTTTGGATTGCTTTTTTTCCAAGGAAAAACAAATTATGGTTTGGACCATAGAAATATATGTGGACAATTTTTGGTGTTAACATATTTCCCCGTGATGTGTGAGGGAAGGATCTCATCATATGGCCAAAAAACACCATAGGTTCAAGGGAGAACTAGTGACAATGGTGGAGAAACTAGAGACTACCGCAGAAGAGTGGAGTTTCCTCACTTGAACTGCAGTGGATTTTGATTTGTATTACTTCTAAGAAATTGATGAGGTAGATATAATATTAGACAGATATATGGATGAGGCGGGAATACCCTTGCTCATATCAATGTATCAATATACAAATGGGGATCAAGGCTCAAACAATGGGAGCCAATCATTAGATACAACTAGAAGTAATTAATGGTGGCCTCAATGGGAGGCTGATTACAAATATTGATCTAAATAATTGGTACATAGAAACATTGGCATTCTATTAGAATGCAATATCACAAAAACATATGCTATGCTGAATATAAAGGTGTACACAACTGTATGGACTCAACGACAGAGAGTTAGAATCTTTGAGGTACAATAAGCAACATATGATACTGGAGATATACAAAAGCATGATAGTGAGAGGTTTTCAAACACTATCACCAACGCAACTCGGATATCACAAGGGACATGAAACTATATGGGTCACATATAGACTCATCAATGTGGTAGAGTTGGATGACAACTGGGGTCTTCGACAAAATAATGAAGGAACCATTACCCTGTATGAATATCAATGGTGCAATAGTGTAGCTAAAGTTGAAAATGTGAGACACAACCAACCGAAAAGGAAAAAGGAATCCTTTCACATGGTCCAAGGAACTCATTAGTGAGGTTGATGAAACCAAGATACTAGTACCTATGGGTCTATCCTTTGCAATAGATGTGTTGACATTGACATAGGGAGACATGCAACTACCAAGGAAATGAGGTTTCCTTGATAGAAGTGCGAGGGGAAAAAACAAAGATATGGAACAATAATGGGATGGAGACACTGAATGGGGAACATGGGAAGGGGAGTACATGGACTCAAAATTACTTTGTTTAGAGTATAACGGTAGGGCTCAGCTAGCAGCAAATGATACTAACTCATGGGTAGGGGATCATAACTGTGGAACCGAGGAGATGACTGCAATGGAAGATACTTGGGGAATGTACTGGAAAAGTGATATCCAAGGGATCCAAGGGAGACTCATTGTAGAGTACTCTAAATAATGTAGACCCAATGGGGGAATGCTTCCATAATGGGAGACTATATGAAATATATGTGGGCACCGAAAGGGCCTTCTTCATAGTTTAAGGGGCTCGAATAAGGGATATAAGTATGCTTAGTATGATACTGTCTCGTGGATTTTTGTTAATCCCAAGAAGGTAAATTCTCAATGGTATTTTCATGTTTAGAGAGTTTAAAAACATGAAGAATACTCTAGTGGGTCTCTTTTTTGTACAATAGTCTCTTAATCTCGAAAAAGATAAAAGTGTACAAATAAGAACTTTCCCATAGGTAGTCCAACCAGGTTGAAGAAGGTTAAACATATATTTATTGAATGTTCATTCAATTACTTTTATGAGCATGAATGAAACCATGTTTGCTCGATGATCTTTTCTTTATGAGAGGGCTATAAAAGAGCTTAAATACAACCCATAAGTGATATTTTTCGTAAGTTATGGTCCTAATGTCCAAAAAAGTATAAAATGATACAAAGGAAAACGGTCCTAGCTAGAAGGTTCTAGGGTGGTCCTTTCCTTTAAATAGTCTACATAGTCTGAAAAAGGGATAAATGAAGCCACATAGGTGCCCTTTCAAATACTTTAACAAGCGCAAAAGGAAGCAAGCGTGCTTGACAATATTTTTATTCTTTAAGGTGTCAAAAAAGATCTTAACATAAACTCCATAACGATCAGTCAAGCAAGGAGGAAGTGTTCGATGAACCAAAAGAGTTGATGTTGGGATCATGCTGATAGGGAGAAAAAATAACAGTGGAACATTGGTGGGGCCTCCTTGCAGGACGATGAATGGTGGTAAAAGAATTAAAAGTTTGCAATATGGATTGAGTGAAGGGATCATGAACATGCCTATATAGAAGAGGCTTGATTTTATGGTGGAACGTAAATAGAGGGGAGTGAAACTACAACCGCATATGGTGGTGCATGATGAAGGACCACGCGAGCTTTAGATGAGGTTGTGGCATGAGATGATGATCAGGGAGGGAGGCGGCTTGGTAGGTCGTTTCTTCACCTGGGATATTTTCACATAGTGGAGATAACTTCCTATCCTCATAGAGGACTATCCATATGTTGGGATGGACTATCAACCATATTCAAAGATCCCTCGACCTCCATGACAGGTATGGGGACATGATGGTACATATACATGATGCTTTGTGGTTTTGGTCATATATAGTTTACTAGAATAGTGGTAGATAGATAATACATATGGTAGATACTGATGACATACTGTGTGCATGTGCAGACGTGGGACCACACCCTCCAGTGGGATACCAACAATGCAAGGGAAAGGTGGAGGGATTATATCCACCTGCTCACACAAAGAAGAGGTGACAAAGTGATACATTAGACTCACAACGTCTACACATGTTGTGATTATTGGAGGGGGTTACTGATGATGGGTGGCAGTACCTAGACGATGATTTGATCGCTGCATGCTATAGAGATATTTCGGTGTGGATATTTATAATAAGGAGGACCACAGTTTCTACTGAGTATGTCAGAGTGGTGACATAGGGAAATGTGCGATGGAGGAGGAGAACTCAGATGAGGAGGAGGACACCGAGGAGGACATAGAGTCAGAGGAGGGTGACTTGGGCTAACAACTTGTGATGATGCCTCCAATGCATTTGAGCATGGGGAATTTTGTATGATATGTATGATTAGATGAGAAATACAATGGAGTTTCTATTTTTTACTGAATATGATATTTATGATATGAATGCATGTGTATACATATTTTTTGTATTTTTATGAGTCTATTGTTATGATAATGAATATGCCTATATGGTGTATATGAAATATGTATGGATGATTATATGATGATGCATGATGCAGTTTATTTCCTATATGCGATCATTGATGTGCCACTCTACAATGTCATTAGGCATTTGGTCTGCTACACTGTTGAGACTTTTGGGAAAATGCATGAATGAAATGGATTCAAAATGTCTAACCAACTGTCTAGTGCGCAAGAACTTTCTAAAGAGGTAGAGATTGTGTACCTGAAAATAGTTATTCAACTGGGTGACAAGCAACTGGGAGTCTAAGATGACATCAAGGCGATGAATACCCAAGTGAAGGGAAATAGTCAAGAAACCAGTGACGCCATTGTACTCAACCTGGTTGTTGGTAGCAATACCAACACACATTCCGTCGATATGGATAAACTCATTTGATGGGGAATACATGACCCACGTAGCCGAGGTGAGATTAGGAGACCATATACTTGCAACATTAGAAAAACCAACATAGGAGGGAAAGGTAGGATCCATGTGTAACAACCAAGGAAACAAGCTATGAGACTCATGGTAAAAACGATGCAAAAGAAGAAGGAAAAACAATGATACAAGGGTATTCAAATTGATCAACTTAGGGATAGAACCTTTTGAGGTAGAGACCATTGCAGGGATTCTTCAAGAGGTGACCATTAGAGTTAGAGAGGAGGTATTCTTCCTTTTAGAGACATCGATGGATGACATAAGTTCCATACCACAAGGATTTGAGATTCCCTTTTCCAGTCTTATCATGGGCTTGGTCATAGACGAGGACGAGGTACCCCTCTCTAAAGGTATGTGGGTGGATGTGGGAGTCGTAGTGGGACTTTAACTAGGTCTTAACCATTTCATTCAAGCATAAGTAGGAATTTTTCCAACAATGAAGTATCCGGTAGAATCTCAACGTTAAGGTAGAGTGATGGAATCTGGTGTTCAATGGGAAGAGATGACTCCATGACATGGAATAAATGGAATGGGGTAAAATTGATGGCAGTTTCAAAGTGGGGATTAGATAGATCAGAGGGATATTCTGAGGTTGATGAGGGGGAAGGACGAATGGACGTAGATATCATATAAATGGTGTTATTGGTGTTCAAGGAAGAGGTTGATGGGTGGATCTCCGTAAGGACAATGATTTTCAACTCACCAAAGTGCTTGCGAAGGTCATAGAGGAGAGACCAGTATTTGGTAAATGATGGGAATAATGACTCGTCACATCCCCACATTTTGAAAACCAGAAGTGTTGACCTTTCCTAACACCTAGGGGGTAAAAAGATGCACTAATTAATTAACCTAGGGAATTTTATTAAATTTTATTTAGGAGGCATGCACCCGATTTTATTTATTATCATTATTAATTATTGAGAAATTAATTATGTGGAAAATAAGTTTCCATGTCAGGAGGGCGCACTTGGGAAAGCCAACTTGCCAAGGAGGATAATAGAAACTATCATTAGACTAACAAAAGCCAAGAAAAAGCATTCAGACACAAAAGAGGCAACTTTGGGTCAAAGGAGGGAACAATTTCCATTTTGGAGACTCAGTCACAAAAGCTAAAGTGCATAAAAATTTGTCATAAGGAAAAGCAACAACTTTGGGACAAAGGAGGGTGTAGTTTCCATTCCGAGGTTCATTTACAAAAGCTGGCAGTGCACAAAATTTGTCATAGGAAAAAGTAGATAACTCTGGGCCAAAGGAGGGCACAATTTCTAACTTGAATGAAGGTGGATGTCAGGGAAACATCTCTCTTATCTCATACATGCTAATTTTTCAAGGATTCCACACCATGTGGCTAGGGTTAGGGTTTTAACAAGGGAAACTTTCTCAGCACATGATTGAATTTCCCAACAAGTCACCAGAGGTTTACTTAAAGATAATTGGAGCTCCACTATTCAGTTTTGTTTTTGATTATTTTGATGTTGATGAAGCCAAGGATTCCTTACTGAGTCTTGTGCCTCAATCTCTTGGGCGCCCCAAGGTTACCATTCCCCTTCTCATCCCCTCTTCTCCACTTCTCTTTGCAGGTTATACTAGAGCTAAGGAGAAGCTACTCTGAGTGGATTCAATATTTTTTATAATTTTCCAGCCATCCATGACTATGTATCAGATTCCATTAACAAGTATATAATTTTCCAGTATTTGAGGGTTCAAACCATGCCCTTCCTAGATTTTTTCCTTTAAAATACATCGTAATGATGCGTAGTGTTGAAGAGAGTGTTATAGATAATTGATGAGAGTGATTTATAATTTATTGGCTGTAATTTTTTTCATAATCATTATGTACAAATTGTATTCCAATCTGATTCAATATGGATGATATTTACTCGTTTTAGTCAACCTAGTCTAGATTTGCATTGGACAATGACTAGTTTTACTGTAACTTTCATATTTCTACTTATAAGACTCCAAATAACACCATTCATGTTATTATATGTCATTAAAAATCATATCTAAGTACCCCAAGTCCAATTTTTTTTTTAACCCTCTTACCTTGTTTGGAAAACCCTGAAGATGGAGCTAGTGAGCTTCCCTATGAGCTAGTATCACCTTTACAACTTGTAGAATCAATTACCTTGAATTTGATATGCTATAAAACTTCATAAAATGATTATTACTATCTCATAACCTTATATCATATCCTTATTCATTTTACACGAGCCTCTGGTTGTTGGATGTGAAAGTACTTCCTAGTTGCATGGTTAGGTGACCCAGAAGCGTGGGAGTAAGTTTCAGTGGAGATAATTCTCAAAACTAAATGGTACCCAATTTAAATGTGTTAGGGAATATAATATCTATGTCCTAAAATTTTCCTTGGTATCTCCCATCAGTCGCTTCCATGTTTACCAAAGTATCAACAACATTCACTTATTTTCCTAGTTTCAAAAGTTGACTGTTTGAGTGCAAAATATTCATTTAGAATTTTAAGTAAGTTTGCAGAAAGTTAGTATTATGGTATGAATATCATATTATGGATATTAAAATAGTACCATATCTATTTCCTTGCCCCATCCCATGAAAATTAATCTCTCAAGTAGAAGAATAAATTTCCAGCCATGTCATACTCTGAGGAAGACTTTGATGAGAAGTATGAAGAGTGCTGCAGAACGTATGAAGAAGAAGAAGGCCCTTATATTGATGGAGGTATGATGAGTAATGAAAATGATTACTTATATGTTTCATCCTATCTGGAAGTCATGAGCCCTATATCTATTCATGATTGGTTACCTTGTAGAGGGAGGCCAAAGGAATCTGTTATGTACCTTGCAGAGTATTGTGGACTGAGTGATGGAATTATGAAGGACCTTTCTTTTCGAGAGTACTCCACTCTTGCGATACATAAGTTATTTAGAGATCCATACTATGGGAAAAACATGAAAATTATTTCACACATGGTTTATGAAGTGTGCAATAAAGTGGGGATTAGATGGTTTCCACCTGGATCCCAAAGATGAGCCAAACGGGAAGATTCATTAAAGTCATTTGCTTGCCCAAGCAGTAGGAGAATGTTTGGTTTCTCTTCAAAAAGAGCTTCCAAAATCTATGAGTTGAGTACCACTCAATATGAAGAAGCCTCAAGTTCCTTGAAGAAGAAGATAAATGAAGTAGAGGTAGTGATTCCTAAGGTGGAGTGCAAGTCACTGCATGGAAGAAGAAAAGGAAGGTGAATGCACTTCTAAAGTCTTTGGGGGTGATCAACAGATCACTGATAAGGATGTTGGATCATGTATGGGTGGAGAGACATATTTTGTACCAGATCCAAGAGAATATTACAAATTAGAGTTACAGTCACCTTTTGAGCCACACAAGGGAGAAGAGGACAAGGCCCCACCATTTGGGTGTGAACCAAAGAAATTGGTGGAGGAGAAGGACACCATAGTATCCTTACATGAAGATGGTAATATGAAGAAAATGTATGGTAAAGGTTTTTATTTTTTCAGAAGCCATGATTAATTACAAATACCTGATCCATGGTAGGATGAAAAGACTCCACTTGCATATGAGGACTGCAAAATGAAGGACAATTGTGAGGGAGATGAATTCACTCATAGTTTCTCTGTTGGAGAACACAAAATTGGTGCAAGGGAGGATGATGTTGTTAATGATGATAAGATATATTTTGGATGATATCCAAAATAAGAACATATATCAGATCTGAAATCATTACCTGAAATTCCTAATGAAGTGGAAGACAAGCCCCCACCAACTGGGTGTGAACTAGAAAATTTGAAGGAGAAAAATCTGATGCAAAGGAATGAACAAAGTTCAGATTTTTGTACTCTCTTGCAGCATGATGAAGATGAAATGCCAAGGTATGAGGTGAGGTGATTTTGGTAAATATCACATGTCATTCCAACTTTCAAAGATACCCTCCACTTCACATCATGGAAGTGATTTTGCAGAAAATTCAAAGGCTAACTTGTATGTTGAGAATGAGTTTTGTGTTATGGATCCATTGCACAAGAAAAATGGTTTTATATGTCAGATATTAGAAGAAGAAAAATTAGCGGAGGAAATTATTTGTGAGGCAGATCATTTGAGTGGATCACTAAAGGAGGATAGAGAGAAGCTTATGGAACCCATGAAAAACCTTGTTGACATCAATGCCTTGGTGGCAAGATGTTGTTGGAAATCTGTGGAGGAGAGATGGAAGGAGAATAATTTCTGGAAGAGTGCATAGCACTTAAAGAAGGCATGGACAAGATGAAGGAGATCTATATGAAATTACTGTCTGACAAAGATAATATCCTCATGGTGGTTGAAATTTACCATTGTGCATTCAAGAAGGAAGAAGAATAATGAGAAAGGTTCACTAATAAGTTGGATATCACTGGTAACTTATTGAAGATCACAAAAATATCCCTTAAAGAGTCAAAGTTGCAGATCTATCATCTTCAAAAGGAGTTGAAGGTGTCACACCTTTCATGTTGCATGGAAGTAAATGTCTTGGGTATAATTGAGGAATATCATGTGGAGGATGGACACAAGAAAATTCCATATTTGGAAGTATTGGTGAAGGAAGACACCATAGAATATACTGATTAGAGACTTGTTTCATTGCAAAAATAATTTCAAGAGGATATACCATTCAGATCTATGAGCAAATACACTTATTTGTCCAAAAATTGGATAGGTGAGTACATAGTGGAAATTGATACCCAACGTTTGACAATCATAGCTTGTAAATATAAAGAATGTGTCTTGAGCCATGCTATGGAAGAAGGGCCCCATGATCTTCCTATATGGAAAGGATCTTTCACTTTAGAATACGTGGATGATTATATCCCATGTAAATCAGAAAACAAAACTTCATATCCATGCATTGAATAGGTGGATAGATGCCTTACTGAATGGAGACCTTGGGAGGAATTTTTTTTCTTTGTTCATGCAATAATTTTTTTGTTATACTAGACATTTCCTTGACATGGGTGCAACAACAAAGAAGTATTATGCAGCCACTATACATATCCTATTATCATGCCTCCATGGTTTGGGTGTACCACTACATGACATATTTTGAATCACCCAATAAGAAACACCCATCTTGCATTCATGACTAGTTGAATTCATCTATGCATGCAAGAAAAAATCAAGCACAAGGTGAGATCCAAGAACTTATTGAGAAAGATGAAGAATATTTTGGTTAAGCATTTGTTGATTTGAAGAAGAGTCATGAGGAGGACTTAGATATGGGAAAAATAGCTGAGGAAATACTATTTGAGGAAGCATGTACTGGTATTTGTTTATCCAAGGATTGGGTAGACAAGTATATCATTAAAATTAATATTCATGGGTGCTCAATGCTTTCTCACATGGGTGAATCATTGTTTGACATTCAAGTCTTGGAAAAAAGACTTCATGAACTACCTCTATGGGTGGAAGAATTGATCATGGGGAATATGGATGATCACATACTATATGGATCATCAAGAAAAGGTTTCTATTCATTGATGGATTGGATTGGAAGATACATAATAGAGATGGAGAGTAAAGGGTGTGCAAGATTGGCTCACATTGGTAAGAGTTTTCTTTGCATTTGTAGCAAGTTTATAGATGCATATGGCATTGTTGTATTATGTGAGAAGCATATAAGAAAGGTATGGCAGCCATTGGATGTATTTGGTACAAAAAAATACAAGGATTGGGTATGCATACACGTGGAAAATTTATCATATTGCATTCATAGGATGTGGGATGCAACAGTTCATGACATAAATCAGCTTGCAAAAGAATATGTCCAAATATTGTTGAACCTAATGGTGGAATCTTTTAGAAGTAATGGGTTTCCAATATGGTTGTGGGACCTTGGAATTTATTGGGATGACAAATTACCAAAGGTGGTAGGAGGTTTTATATCTCCATAGAGGAGGCAATGGGATCCCGACATTCTACTTAATTACCTTAACTGGGTTGAATTTTGATGGAAAGAAGTGGTCATTGGAGAAATGACTATGATCAGAGTGGTGCAGCAGAAACATTGTGGACACATTTTTCAGCACTATGGGGTGCTTCTGCTTGAGGAAAAATAGACGAAGGAGGGGAGGACTATCATGTCCCCACATTTTTAACACCATAAGTGTTGACCTTTCCTAACACCTAGGGGGTAAAAAGATGCATTAATTAATTAACCTAGGGAATTTTATTAAATTATATTTAGGAGGCATGCACTTGATTTTATTTATTGTCATTATTAATTATTGAGCAATTAATTATGTGGAAAATAAGTTTCCATGTCAGGAGGGTGCACTTAGGCAAGCCAAATTTCCAAGGAGGATACTAGAAACTGTCATAGGACTGACAAAAGTCGAGAAAAAGAAGTCAAACACAAAAGAGGAAACTTTGGGCCAAAGGAGGGCACAATTTCCATTTTGGAGACTCAGTCACAAAAGATAAAGTGCAGAAAAAATATGTCACAAGGAAAAGAAAAAACTATGGGACAAAGGAGGGCTTAGTTTCCATTCTGAGGTTTAGTTACAAAAGCAGGCAATGCAAAAAACATGCCATAGGAAAAAACAAGCAACTCTGGGCCAAAGGAGGGCGCAATTTATAAATTTAATGAAGGTAGATGACAGAGAAACATCTCTCTTGTCTTATACATGCTAATTTCTCAAGGAGGGTGCACCATGTGGCTAGGGTTGGGGTTTTAGCAAGGGAAACTTGCTCAGCAGGTTATTGACTTGCCCAACAAGTCACTAGGATTTTATTTAATTGGAGCTCCATTATTCAGTTTAATTGTTGATTATTTTTATTTTATTGAAGCTAATTCTTCCTTTATGAGTGTTCTACCTCAACCTCTTGGGAGATGCACCCCAAGATTCCCATTCCCCTTCTACTCCCCTCTTCTCCCCTTCTCATTGCAGGTTATAATGGAGCTAAGGAGAAACCACTCTGAGTGGATTCAATATTTTTAAGCATCTTCCATCAATCCATGACTATGTATCATATTTCATTAACAGGTCCGTAAGTTTCCAGCATCTGAGCGTTCAAACCTCCATGTCCTTCCTTGAATTTTTCCTTTAAAATACACGGTAATGATGCATAGTGTTGAAGAGAGTGTTATAGATCATTGATGAGAGTAATTTTGAATTTGTAATATGTTTTTATAAACATTCTCTACAAATTTTATTCCAATATGATTCAATATGGTCGATATTTATTCGTTTTAGTCAACCTAGTCTAGATTTGCATTGGGAAATGACTAGTTTTACTGTAACTTTCATATTTCAACTTATAAGACTCCAAATAACACCATTATTATTCTGATGAGTCATTAATCGACATATATAAGTCCCCCAAGTATAAAATAGAGAATTCATAACCCTCTTAGCCTGTTTGGAAAATCCTGAAGATGGATTTAATGAGCTGCCTTATGAGCTAGTCTCACCTTTACAACTTGAAAAATCACTTCCCTTGCCTCTAATATGTTATAAAAATTCATAAAAATATAATTAATATCTCATAACCTTATATCAAAGCCTTATTCAGTTTACAAAATCCTGTGGTTGTTGGATGTGAAAGTACTTCCTAGTTGCACGGTTATGTGACCCAAAAGCATGGGAGTAAGTTTCAACGGAGCTGATTATAAAACCTAAATGGTACTTGATTTAAATTTGTTAGGGAAGATACTACCTTTGTCCTAAAATTTTCCTTTATCTATCCCATCATCCGCTTCCCTGTTTACCAAAGTATCAGCAACATTCACTTATTTTCCTAGTTTCAAAAGTTGACTAATTGAGTGCAAAATATTCATTTAGAATTTTAAGTAAATTTGCAGCAAGTTAGTATTCTGATATGAATATTAGATCAGGGATATTACATGACTATATAGGCCACAAACTGCACACGAGTGGTTTTTTCGTAGCGATTTATTCTTAATCACAGGGATGGTTGGTACATTGATAATTGGAGCATCGTTGGTCTCGACTACTGTGTGTATGTGGGTGTGAAGGAGGGGCGAATCAAATTTTTTTTGCATCGCATGGCTGAGGACATCACATAAATCACAATTAGGAGGTGGGCATGGCTCTACTGTGGCTTTTGGTGCTTTTCCCCTAGTCTTCGTGGGAGGAGGGGGGAAGAAGTAGATGCAGAAGTAGTCAGTTGTGTACTAAGAGGTGGGCATGACACTGTCACAATAGGTTGGAATCGTGTCAACATGATCCATGGAGTCGGGGGGAGGGTGGGTGGATCAAGGTACCACATGAGAATACCCAAAGTGAATCCAGAAAGGTTGAGAATCCATGACTGGTTTACTCAAAATTATAGAAGGTGGAAAGACGAAGGGGATCGTGTGTATGGGGAATGAACCCCTATAATTCTCTCAGGTCTTCAGTTGGGGTTGTAGCTGAGGTTGCAAGGAGGTTGGAATGTTACTAAATGTGATAATGCACAAATTCGATATTTCAGTCATCGAAGGAGGAGATGAGAGGGAAAAAATGGTGTCCGTCAAAGGGGTGTTGGTAAATAGGTCTAGACCAATGACATATAGGGAAGGGATGTATACGCTGTCGATAGTAGGGAGGAAATGATCTGGGGTGGCTAGTCCTTTAGGATCATAATGTTTCAATTGGTTGATAGTAATGATCTTCCATCATGGGGGAACATCAAGTTTCAGAAGATGGTAGAAGTAATGACTTGCATTGCATGCATGTACTACGTCCAAGGTGGAGGTTGTAGTCGAGTTGGGAGTTGAAAACCTCAATTTCAATAAACACATTTTTTTTGGCTAACTCAATGAGGACATTTAGGAGAATGCCTTGTGGTTGAGAAGCACAGCCATTATAAGCATGAATGGAGGTGATTGAGGGTTGAAGGGTTGGGGATCTGAGTTTCTAGCGAAAAAATGTTGACATAACGCAAGTGGATTCCCCCTCATTGATGAATGACCAAATTTTGAATAGTGACTAGAACATGGAAGGATATGAATGATGGCATCTGAGGTTCTCCTTAATCCAAGTCAAAAGTGTTCAACTTGGAATTGGAGGGGTTCACAGAAACTAAAGTGGATAACAAATATTTGTGTTGCGAAGGACAAGTTCTGAGGAATTATAGAGTGAGCATGGCAGAGGGAGGCTGGGCCAAGTCATCAACCATACTATAATTAAGAGCGACTATAACAATGGGGTTATTCGCGACATGACACATAGGGAACCGAGGGACTTTGACAACCCCGTTCATGGGGGGTCTTGAAAAATGTAAGGATATATTGAGAGCGGTGGAGGTAGATGTTATGGAGGGATTAACTATTTTCGTGGTGGAGACATATTGGTTTCGTCGATTCTGTAAGTTGACATCGGATGACAATGTCATAATGTGATGGACACTAGGATCGATGGGTTGACCTGCAGAAGTGGTAGCCATATTTTGTGGTACCAAGGGTTGGGTTGAAACCATTCCTTGATTTGGTAACATGTTCTATAGTACCATAGGTGAGGGACCTTATGGGGATGGGTTTGGATGGGACGAAGCGAAAACATTGGTCTCATGTTGATTTTTGACTTGTAATAAGTGGCAGATGCGATGCAGCTGGGGGAACTGATGTGTATAATATCCATAGAAATAAAAAATGGTACACAGATGGTTAGTCTATAATTAAGGGTTATTTCCAGGTCTAGGTGGATGATAGGGGTTCTATGCACGAGGGTTAGATCCATTGTTTTCAGGAGGGTTGGGTTGTTGACTGTCCCCTTGAGGTTGATTATTTCTCTGGTTTCAACCTCTTTGTCTTCTTCCCTACCCTTGTTGGTTATTGGAGGAAGGTTGATTAGGGAGGTTCTAATGAGGATGGACCTATCCTTGAGGAATAGGAGGAGTCGAGGTGAGAGAAAATGTAGCTTGCACATGTGGTGGGTAGTAGGAAAGAGCACCTGGAGGGGATGAAAATCCTACCATATGGCCATTACACGTAGGTTCCAGGAAATTCAATCCATGAACATGAGGAGTAGGTGCGAGAGACACATAGAAAGACATGGCTCCGAGCGAAGCAACTGCATGTGAAAAGTTAGGGGGGTATCCAAGTTGGGAAACAATAGCTATGTTACCGTAGTGAGGCGACATCAAAGGAGAGGCCATGTATAGGTGAGGGTGTTGGGTAGTGGAGCCAATCATTCCAGTAACAACATGGGATGCCCCTAATGTATCTCTTCATGAAGAGCCATCATGAGGAGCATTAATTATGATGGTGTAAAGGTAACCCGATTGGGTATAGATAAGATCGAATTGATATGCTTTGAGGATTGCTTCTTCCTCAGTTTATGGATGCTCAGATGCAACATCCTTGGCGATAGGGGGGAGTAAGTTTTTTAAGAAACCAATCAAGGAAAATTCTGTCCTCTAACTAGATCTTACACAATATACGATGATCACACCATTCATGGATGTGATTCATGATATGAGTATCATTGTTTTGTCTATAGGATAGTAGGATTTCCATGCCCTCATCATAACAGATGGGTAGCTGGAAGTACTGGAGGAACATCTAGGCTAACAAGGAAAAATCAGGATAAGTGGCATGGGCCAAGTCAATGTACCATTTGGTTGCAACACTAGTGAGTGTGTGCTGGAACATTCACAATCAGATAGAGTCATCCACTATGCTATTAAAGGAACATCATAAATGGAAGGACATAATGTGCTTCTGAGGGTCTTCTCCCACTTTTCACTCAAATGTAGGGATGTCCAAAGGGATCTTGGTAGGAATGGAAGGCCACAACGGTTCATGATGGATGGGGTCATTCGTTAACCATGCCAAATCAGGAAGGTTGAAACTATCCATGAATGGTAGACTAGGACCTGTACTAGATCTAGGAGGGCCAAGAATGGTGCTGGGGCTGACGGGTATGTATTTTACATATGCAAATTTGGGTTGGTAGGGATGGATTTTGATAGTAGAAGTAGTCACTGGGATGGAATGAATAGATAAAATAATGATAGAAGGGCTAGTGCCCCCATGCATAAATGTAGGTATGGTGTAAATGATGGTGACTGAAGTGGGGCCACCAGTAGTGGGTAGAATACCAACATCAGTGTGTGTGGTGGTGAGGGCCCACTAGGACCAAGAATTATAGGCCTGAATGAATGGATTCCTGGTATGACAAGGTGAGAAATCACAAGTACACTATCAACCATCCCCTTTGGAAGGGATTGGGAGGTGCACCAGACATGGGGCTAGATGGGGCATTGATTAAGGTAGGTTTGGATTGATAGGAATACAAATTTGACTCCGATGCAGTGTATGGCTTTGAAGGTGGTGAATGACGTCAAATATGGATATGTCGATGGCAGTTCAAGGAACCAAAATGGTGGGTATTCCCCCTAAGTATATGGGAGTAGTGTGTTGTAGAAATG
Organism: Pseudotsuga menziesii; assembly: GCA_001517045.1. Lineage (NCBI taxonomy): Eukaryota > Viridiplantae > Streptophyta > Pinopsida > Pinales > Pinaceae > Pseudotsuga > Pseudotsuga menziesii. The sequence continues at coordinate 103,732 of LPNX010607347.1, read as the reverse complement.
GTAGTGTGCTAGTGTTCTATATGATGAATTAAGGCTCAAGAATGTTAAACGCAATATCAAAAGTCCATCTACAACCGAGTGTGAAAAAGGAGAGTTGATAAATGGTGTCACACATGATAAAAAACAATCTCTAAAACCGAAATGCAATAGTGTAACGTCCCCGAACCTACGACCGGCGAAGAGGATGGTACCATACCACTAACCATCTGGGAAACTAGCCCCATGAACATGTACATACATATAAAATGAAGAAAAATGCTTGGAAGTAAAAACATGCAGAGATGCATAATTATTTAACATACAACGGAAGCAAAACCATACATTCCAGCATTCAACATGTTCATCATCATTCATTAAACATCAAACATGGTTGCAGAAGTGAAATAGACAAGAATACTTATCTTATAAAGGAATTGTCCCGAAACCAGCTACGTCGATGCAACGTTCCACCCAAACATAGGCTAGCGTGCTCCTTAATCTCTCAGCAACGCTACCACCCTCGAGTTGGGCATGATTTCCCCAAGGAATAAGGAACACGAAGGATTACACATAGCCAAGGATACACAATTCAGCCAAGCCAACACAGTTGGGTTTATCAGGCCATCAACAAGACAACCAAGCCAACATTGTCGGGTTTATTAGGTAATCAAGGAGCTGAGAAAGGCTAAATGCTAAGCTGGTGAGCTCATTGAAGAGCTAAGGACACCTACACAAGAACTAGCCTGACTTCTAGGACACCCACACACACCCAACACAAGGAAATCAGTCCCTTCTTTGCTACATAGTCCCTCAGGCCCTGACCTCCCTTCTAGTGCTATTCAGGGGTTGTGGAGAAGAAATCCAACCCTCTAGCTCTATTTGTGTGGCTCCTAAACACACCAGGTTTATCAAGCAACCAAGCCTTCACCCCACTCCAACATAGTATGAAGACCAACCACTGCATATACGCAACAAACAAGCAATTCACAGCTTGGGAAGGAAAATCTGATCCCTGAGTCATTCTTGGCCCTATCGTGGCCAAAACGACTCACTAATAACCCACAACAGCTCCAAGACATAAAATAAAACACAAACAACAAAAACGTGGGGAAAACAACAGTCCCGGTCTCAATAATGAAGTAACGGGAAAAATTACACAGATCCCAAGTGGGGAGAGAAGCTCAGACTCTCAACATGGACAGGAGAAAAACATATACATAGACCTCCAAATCGGTAAGGAAAACACACACCCACAACAGAAATCGTGAATGGCTCATCAACAAGGAAATCGTGGGTGACATAGAAATGGCTCCCCAGCTCGCTGCGTGAGTAAAAGGATGCAGAATCTTGTGCATGAGGATGAAGAGAGAATGTATCTGCGTGAGAATGGGAAATTCCCCAGCCTGTGCGTAAGGATGGGAAAAAAACAATGGAGAGTGGGAGAGTGGAAGAATCCCCTCGTTTTTCTTGCCCACGTGAAGGAATGAGCCTGCTGGTGGAGTGTGCATGTGGGAAAGGACTGACAGTCCTGCCACCCACCACTTCCCAGCTATAACTACCCCCAACTAACAACAAAAGTTTTAAATGGTTAGTTGACACTTGGTTTTTCCCCATTTGGTCAAGGTTCAATAATTACCCCTCCCTATCCTTAGGAAAATCATGCCCTTTTCAGTATGGTTGCATTGACATAGCTGGTTGGGGTTCATTTTAATTAAAGTGCATATTTACTTGATGCCAAAACTATAATGTGTCGTATATCACGATATACCATCGACAACGATTCCAATTTCTGAAACATAACACAACCAAATCGATGGTGGGGCTTTTGCCTTTAGCTCCACACCATGGTTAATTACAATATATACATCATATACATTTAATGCAATGAGGTCAAAAATGGGGTGTTACATTCCCCTCCCCCTTCAATAGCACTGTCCTCAGTGCTTTACAAAATATGAACAAAATGCTACACTGGTACCACCTTAGTGTTTCACAGAATTAAAAAAAAATGGATGTGCCAATCACATGGCATCCTCCAGCTCCCACGTATCCTCTTCAGGTCTGTAGTGCTCCCATTGCACCTTTACCTGCCCTATGGCCTGGTTCCTAGAGCATTGTGACCTTCCTGTCAAGGATGCGCATTGGATCGATTTGGAACTCTCCCTCAGGTTCTACCTGAATCACATCCCAATTTATCACATGGTTACTAAGGATCATGTACATATTTCTTAAGAAAAGAAACATGAAAAACATTATGAGCTCTAGTGCTAGCAGGAAATGCAAGTCTATATGCAACTGGCCCTATTCTTTTAAGCACTTCAAACGGCCCACAATATCTTGATGACAACTTGGCACAACTTCCAAGCTTCAAGGAACTCTTCCTTACCCTCACTCTGAGGTAAACATGATCCCCAACACTGAACTCCCTGTTCACCCTATGCTTATCTGCATAGCTTTTCTGTCTGTCCTGTGCTGCTTTCAGATTCTGTCTGATCTTTACAACCTCTCACTCCATTTCCTTGAGAAATTATAGACCAAGCACAACCCTGTTCACTGGATTATCCCAAGTCAATGGTGTCTGACACCTTCTTCCATACAACGCTTCATACGGACTCATCCCCAAGGATGCCTGCTGTCCATTGTTATAAGCAAACTCTACCAAGTGTAAGTAATCTTCCCACTTGGTTGGTTTATCCATCACGTACATGCGAAGCATATATTCAAGCACCTGATTAACTCTCTCTGTTTGCCCATCTATATGAGGATGGTATGCAGTGCTAAAGTTTAGCTTTGTACCCAAATCTGCAAACAACCCCTTCCAAAAATTGGAAGTGAACTTGACATCTCTGTCAAAGACTATTTCCTTAGGCAATCCATGCAATTTGAAAATATCCTTCATGAATATCTTTGCAATGTCATTAGTCTTATGCGTAGACTTCACCGGTATAAAATGTGCTACCTTAGTCAACTTATCCACCACAACCATGATGGAATCATGTTGTCTCAAAGTCATCGACAATCCTGTAATAAAATCCATGGAAATAACTTCCCATTTCCATTCTGGAACTGGCAAAGGCTGCAACAAACCTGCTGGGTGTTGATGTTCAACCTTTACTTGCTGAAATTTCATGCACCTTGAAATCTATTCAGCCATGTCCTTTTTCATTCCTGGTGAAAAGTACTGTTTTCTGGCGGTAGCAATTGTCTTCTGGTACCCTGGGTGACCAAAATATGGAGCTTGATGGATTTCATCCATAACAACTCTCCTCAACTCTGCTACTTTTGGAATATAAAGTCTACCTTTATAAGTAATAAGTCCATCTTATTCCAATTTATATCCCTCATACCTCTTCCCAAGACCTTGCTGCTGCAATTTGTCTTTTACGAGCTCATACAATTCATCTCCAGCAGCATGATTAACAATCTGCTGCCTCAAGTCTAATTGGAAAATACTAAGAGATGCCACATGCATTTCCTACACCTTCCTGCTGAGTGCATCAGCTACCTTATTCTCTTTCCCCTTTATGTGCTTTATTTCAAAATCAAACTCACATAAAAACTCCAGCCATCTTTCTTGCCTAACATTCAGAGTAGGCTGATCAAATAGATACTTCAGACCACAATGGTTTGTCCTTAGTTCAAATCTTCAACCCATCAAGTAAGGCCTCCACATATTGAGGGCATGTACTATGGCTGCAAGCTCTAGATCATGAGTGGCATAGTTCTTCTCATGCTCCTTCAACTTTCTCGACTCATAACATATCACGTGGTTGTCTTGCACAAGGACTCCTCCAAGCCCTTGTCTGCATGCATCGGTACACACCACAAAATCTTTCTCTGGATCTGTAACTTTCAATACTGGTGCATTAGTGAGAATATTTTTCAACTGCTCGAATCTTTCTTCACACCTTGATGTCCATTCAAACTTTATCCCCTTAATTTGCAAAGAAGTGATGGCATGTGCAACTTTGGAGAATCCTTCAATGAATCTCCTGCAGTATCCTGCAAGTCCCATAAAAGATCTTACATCTGTCACATGTCTTGGAGTAGGCCAATTCATAATGGCTTCAATCTTTTTAGGGTCCACAGATTTACCCTCTTTTGAGATAATGTGACCCAAATACTGAATTCTATCTGTATAGAAGTCACACTTGCTCAGCTTTGCATACATTTGATGCTCCTGGAGCAATTGCAATGTCAATCTCAAATGCTCTTCATGTTCCTCCTCATTCTTAGAATAAATAAGAATGTCATCAAGGAAAACAAGAACAAACTTATCCAAATACCTACTGAAGACACTGTTCATAAGGCACATGAATGTAGCGGGTGCATTTGTGAGACCAAATGGTACCGCCACAAACTCATAATGTCCATACCTTGTTCTGAAGGTTGTCTTATGAATGTCTTCATCCTTTATTCTCACCTGATGGTAACCAGACCTCAAGTCAACCTTGTAAAATACCTTTGCTCCTCTCATTTGAGCAAAGAGGTCATCAATCCTAGGAAAATGATATTTATTCTTCACAGTAACCTTGTTCAACTGTCTGTAATCAATACACAACCTGAGTGTACCATCTTTCTTCTTTACAAATAGAACTAGTGCTCCCCAAGGAGACACACTCGGCCAGATATACTTCTTTTCCAACAACTATTGCAGTTGCATCTTCAACTCTAGCATCTCTAGTGTACTCATCATGTAGGGTGTCTTGGACACTGGTGCTACTCCTGGCACAAGTGCAATTCTGAAATCAATGTACCTCTTTGGAGGAAGCCCTAAAATCTCATCAAGAAACACATCCTTGAATTCCTGCAACACCTGATAGTCCTCCAACCTAGGAGTTTCATCCTCTGATGCCTCCAAAATATGAGCTGCATACAATTGGAAACCCTTCCTACAGAACTTCTTCAACTGCATTGTTGAAACCTGATGTACTGAAATCACCTTTGGAATACCTTTCACAACTACTGGGTTTCCTTCTTCATCCATGCATTCAAAAGTATTATTGTAACAATCAAGCTTTACTTAGTGAGATTCTAACCAATCCATTCCAATGAGAACATCATAGGAACCAAGCAGTAGAACATTCAGATCTACACAAGTGACCAATCTATTCATGACCAATGGGCATTTCTCTACCACTTCACTAACCTTTCTCTTAGTTCCAGTGGCTAGCTGAACTAACCAAGATTTTCTATGCTTTACTTTCTTAAAAGCACAAATCTCCACTACTCTAGGAGTAATGTAACTATGAGTAGAACCAAGGTCAATCAAAATAGAAACATATTTCTCAACAATCTTACCTGCAACTTCAACCACAGTTGACTGGTGATCCGCTTGGTGGTCCTCCAGTGCTGCATAAATCCTAGGGATTTCCCTTGCTACTTCACCCACTGTTTCTGCTTCTTGAAGGTTGTAATCTGGCCTTGCACTCTCATTCTCGAGTGGACAATTTCTGCACATGTGGGGTCCTCCACATTTCCAACATTGAAGTGGTCCTCTATTCTGTAGTGGATCTTTAGTATTTTCTCTTATCACTCCAACTGGCTTACTCGTAGCTTGGGATGGCTGCTTCTGTTGATTCCTGAAGTTAGAAGGTTTGAAACCTTTCTTTCTTTGGTCAAACTTCTCATTCTTCTTGTCCTTCCATGCCTTATGGTAATCGGGTTTACCTTTGCTTTTCTCATAGCAATAATTAACCTTCCTTATTTCTTCTTCAAGAGTTCTAGGTTCATAAAACTCAATTCTGTCTTTGTAACACTGAGGCAATCCACTCAGAAACCGCTAGACCTTCACTTTTTCGTCTTTGATGTACCAGACATACCTCAACAATTCCAAGAACTTATTTGCATACTCTTCCATGGTCTGCTGACCCAATCTCAGCTCATGGAACTCCTTAATCTTGTCATCATAATACCTGTCAGAGAGGTATTTCTGCTTGAAATACTTCTTGAACTGTTTCCACTTAAGTCTCCTTTCACTGATCCTCTTTACTTGCTTGAAGTGTTCCCACCAAATGGATGCCCTTCCATTTAGATTGAATATGGCAACTCTTTCCTTCATGTTTCCCGAATAATACTGAACTTGAAAGTACTTCTTTATCCCAAGAAGCCAAGCTTCAGCCTCTTGTCCAGTATTTACCTCACCATCAAATGTAGGAGGTTTAGCCTTCTTAAATTCATCCTGAGAGCAATCCCTATGGTTTCTCCTTCTCTTTCCTTTACGAGAAGAAGAACTTGAAACCCCACTGGATTCTTTGGAGTTAGATGATCTACTAGAAGTCCTTATCCTTCTCCTAGTACTGCTCTTACTGCCTTCTGGTTTTGCTGCACCTCTCCCAGAGTCTATCTTCCTTTGCAAGTCTGTCAAACTCTGCAACATAGTAGTATTCAACTGATGCTGCTCTTCCTGGGCTTTAATTAAGCTTCTCATGGTGGCTGCAACATTTGACGGTGTCTCTTGGAATATCCTTTCATTAGACTCTATGTCATCATTTCCATTACGGACATTTTCTCCCATGGAATCTCTCGCACGCTCGTAGAAATCCCTAGCATCATATCCGTCATGGATTCCCATAACTGAACCACCACTTACTTACCAAGCTGCACTACCTGGAATACTGCCCTTGAAGGTGTCTATGATTCTGCAAACGTGTTAGTAACACAATTGTTAGCTGCATAGAATTGATATAAATCAAAATTACTTACCTTCTCCTGGAAAAATCATAAAATAACATTTTTTCCCAAACACACAATTTTCTTCCTTTTCAGCCCTGAAAATCTATTGAAAAACTGTTGAAATCCCACTGAAAAACTGTTGAAATTCACTGAGAAATCCCACTTGAAAACTCAAAAATTTCCTTTGTTAAATCGGGTCTCTTCCCAACTAATCTTTTGATGTATCAGGTCGCTAGTTGGCTAAGCTTCGGACACTTCGGCGGTCCAATCAACTAATTTTCTTTGATGCTCATCGGCGGTCCAATCAACTAAATTTTTCCGACGCTCATCGGTGGTCCCATCAACTAATTTTTTTTTTCGACACTCACGGCGGTCCCGTCAACTAAATTTTTCCGACACTCATCGACGGTCCCATCAACTAAATTTTCACCGACGTTTCAGCGGTTTTCAGGTGATCTTTGCCGACACTGCGGTTCCGTCCTTACCTATTCTCCGCCGCGGCATCAGGAGTCCATCTGTCTAAATGAACCGACATTTCAGCGGTCTTCATCTAAAGGCTTCCAAAACATCCCAACACTCAGAAATTTTTTCAAGAATTTTCCTCCAGGGTTCCGTGTCAGTTGTGTCTAGGCTTGACCCAGCCGAGACCGTCAGCTTCTCTTCGCCGAAATCCACTGACAAAACTCCAAACTTGGAAACATTTCTGAGATTTTTCTTCCCGCTAGTTCCTCATTAGGTGGACTTCTGCCTAGTCCATCCAATGCATCGGATGAGCTTCCGGATAGGTCCTCCGACTTATCGGATGCGCTTCAGCCTAAACCATCCGACGTTTTCACACTTAGAAAATTTCGTTGAAATTTCCTGTCAGTCATAGATTTCTTCTGATTTCTTCTAGGCAGAGGGAAACCTGCCTCTGCTAGCTGATTCTTCATGGCCCATTCAGTCCCATGCTGCAACATGAGCTCTGATACCAGTCTGTAATGTCCCCGACCCTCCGACCAACGAAGAGGATGCTACCATACCACTAACCATCCGAGCAACTAGCCCCATGAACATGTACATACCTATAAACTGAACAAAAATGCTTGCAAGTAAAAACATGCAGAGATGCATAATTATTTAACATATAGCGGAAGTAAAACCATACATTCTAGCATTCAACATGTTCATCATCATTCATTAAACATCAAACATGGTTGCAGAAGTGAAATAGACAAGAACACTTATCTTATAAAGGAATTGTCCCGCAACCAGCTACGTCACTGCAACGTTCCACCCAACCATAGGCCAACGTGCTCCTTAATCTCTCAGCAATGATGCCACCCCCGAGCTGGGCATGATTTCCCCAAGGATTAAGGAACAAACAGGCTTACACATAGCCAAGGATACACAATTCAACCAAGCCAACATAGTTGGGTTTATCAGGCCATCAAAAATACAACCAAGCCAACACAGTCGGGTTTATTAGGACATCAAGGAGCTGAGAAAGGCTGAATGCTAAGCTGGTGAGCTCATTGAAGAGCTAAGGACACTTACAACAGAACTATCTTGACTTCTAGGACACTCACACACACCCAACACAAGGAAATCAATACCTTCTCTGCTACACAGTCCCTCTGGCCCCAACCTCCCTTCCAATGCTTGTGGAGAAGAAAGCCAGCCCTCTAGCTCTGTCTGTGTGGCTCGTAAACACACCAGGTTTATCAAGCTACCAAGCCTTCACCCCACTCCAACACAGTCCGAAGACCAACCACTGCATATACGCAACAAAACAAGCAATTCACATCTTGGGCAGGAAAATATGATCCTTGAGTCGTTCTTGGCCCTATTGTGGCCAAAATGACTCAATAATAACCCACAACAGCTCCAAGACGTAAAAGAAAACACAGCCGACAAAAATGCGAGGAAAACAACAACCCCGATCTCAACAATGAAGTAATGGGAAAAGTTACATAGATCCCAATTGGGGAGAGAAAGTCAGACTCTCAGCATGGACAGGAGAAAAACATATACGCAGACCACCAAACCAGCAAGGAAAACACACACCCACAGCAGAAATCGTGAATGGCCCATCCACATGGAAATCGTGGGTGATAGACAAATGGATCCCCAGCTTGCTGCGTGAGTAAAACGACGCAAAATATTGTGCGTGAGGATGAAGAGAGAATGTCTCTGCGTGAGAATGGGAAATTCCCCATCCTGTGCATGAGGATGAGTAAAAAACAATGGAGAGTGGGAGAGTGGAAGAATCCCCTCGTTTTTCCTTCCCATGTGAAGGAATGAGCCTGCTGGTGGAGTGTGCGTGTGGGCAAGGACTGACAGTCCTGCTACTCACCACTTCCCAGCCATAATTGCCCCCAACTAACAATAGAAGTTTTAAATGGGTAGTTGACACTTGGCTTTTCCCCATTGGGTCATGGTTTAATAATTCCCCCTCCTTATCCTTAGGAAAATCATGCCCTTTTCAATATGGTTGCATTGAAATAGCTGGTTGGGGTTCATTTTAATTAAAGTGCATATTTACATGATGCCAAAATTGTAATGTGATGTATATTATGATATACCATCGGCAATGATTCCAATTGTCGAAACATAACACAACCAAATCGATGGTGGGCCTTTTTCGTTTAGCTCCACAACACGGTTAATTACAATATATACATCATATGCATTTAATGCAACGGGGTCAAAACCGGGGTGTTACAAATAGCGTGTCATAGCTGGTGAGTCTACAACAAAGCAACTAGAAATCCAACAAGCGATACTAACTATGAAGGAAATGATGCACTAACCTATGTGGTATAAGTGCAAGCAAGCTCCTAGATACAAGATGCAATCCCCTCACAAATCGTATCCTATGATGGGTGGTCAAATCCACAGTCAAACAATATGAAATGGAAGAAACAAAGGATAAGAGAAACCCATTACCGAGAGGGACCTCGAGTAAAAGATCCCTAAGATACTAGAAACTAGGATACCTTGTCTATGACATGTTTGGAATGGTTTCCTGGTGCTTTATCCCTTTGGTCCTTGGCTTGCACGAGGAGGAATATGAAGAGTTAGCCTTTGGTACATAATGGAGTGTGGTATTCCACCTTGAATTCTGTAAGCCCTTCATTGCAAATTACCCTCGCAGAGCGGGAGGCCCACCGATAAACTGGTTGTGACCGTGTCAACAAGTACTAGATGATTTTGGTTCCCTAGAAGACAAAAAATTTGTCTCAGATGTAAGTGAAAAAGGGGTGTTATTTGGATGCCTATCCACACAATCCTAACTGAACTACAATATCGTTTTGGTCCTCAAATGAGGTTACAATGCTGGTTGAGTTAAGTTAAATTTTAGGATTAACTTGTGGTCATGAACCAAGCATTTACTTTAAGGTGTGATATGTGTGCATAAGTGTAGTGTAATTTATAAACCCCAGCACTCTCATGCCAGAGACACATATGTTGAAAAAATAACAAACAATAATGAAAGTAAATATTTTTCAACAACTAACAACTAATCCTTCCAGAAAACAAAACATACACAGGTAAATGAGTGCATAAGGAACTTCACAAGATGTAGGAAACACACGAGGGGTCTCAACTACCAAGCTCAACTAATATGGGCTCACATACAATGAAAAGAGGACCACAAAACAAACCACTGGGCTATAGGAAATTATATATGGAAGGAAATAGTCGGGGAAGGGGTAGAAAACAAACAAGGGGTCTGGAAAGGGTCTCAAAATACCTCAAAGAGATGGGAAAAACTACAGGTCACACTTGTAGATGGAATAAGTGCGTTCAAGGTCACAAATATCTATAAAAGAGTCATGATCAAGATAGAAAATTAGTAGAAAAACTCAGGTTTCTCTAAACAAGAGTTTTTGTGTGACAAGTCCAATGTAACTGGGTCACAGTGGAGACCGAGATCGATCTAGAATATCAGACAAGTGCGATCTATATTTTATGTCTAGGTCACACTTATTGAGGAAAAAGGAGTGACCTAGGTCGCACTTATTGGCCAAAAAGGTGAAACTTGGGTGGAAGCATTATGTCAAATATGTGTGTTCCAACCGTAACTGAAAGTTTTTTAAGGAAAAAATTTCAGCTTGGGAAGGGGGGGCAAGAACTGTGATAGGACTGGTTCATGTCTGCCACAGGGGGGTCAGATCTGTGATGGATGAGAGTACCCAAGTAGAAAAAACAAGAGAAAACACCTGCAAAAGAAAAGATCCAAGGGGATCGAGCCAGTGGAGTCACCAAAACTGTAGTGGGGATTTCTCCCCTACTACATGTAAATGCACCTACCTTAGATTAGCTAGATCTAAGGGTAGAGTTCATGGTGCAAGGGATATCTCAACCTTGACTTACAATATGCAATAACAAAATATTTGTACGATTTTTTATTTTTCTCTAACTGATAAAACAAAAGAACAAGCATACCTTTGAATTGGGCCATTGCAGTCATTTGAGGAAATGGTTCACCAACTCTCACGGTATGGTTCTCTGATATTCTTCACCAACGGTTTTGAAAAAAAAGGATCAAGGAGGGAATGGATCAAGCTCAACATACACCGTGGAATGACATGGAAAAAGTATGGGAATCATTAAGGAATCAAAAAGTTTCTGGAAAATAATGATTGACAAAAAGTATAACCAATGTTTGTGGGGAGACCTTCACAATGTATTTATAGGATGAACTAGGATTTTCTTACCCATGGTTTTTCAAAGTGTATGGTATTTATCCATGGTTTTTGATCCATTCTCATTTTAGGGTTTTTTGGTCCTTTTGTGAGAATGGGGGTTATGTTGCAATAAATTCCCAACTTCCCTGTATTTATGAGCAAGGAAGAATGATGTTTTGGACCAATTTTGGTGAAATTTAATTGTGAAGGCCAAAATGGACGGAATAATGGTGGGACTATGATGTATAATTATGGTTTGGACCATAGAGAGATATGTGGACAATTTTGGTGTTAACAATGTTACCAACCTATGTTGTCGTGACACTTGATAATTACATTGGGTATCTATTAGTACCATAATCTACCATATCAAAAATTTAAAATCTCTACCAATTTTATTGCAAAATCTGCCTACTTTTCTCTTGCATCAATCTCAATCTTGTGAAGGTTTCGTGATTTGGTAGTGAAATGTGCAAATTTCATAAAAGTAGCGCTAATTAATGTTACAAGCTTCGGTAGCAAGGTTTTATTTGATACAACATTGATTCACTACAAAAAAAATTCACTTACAACAACACTTGTCAAGGATTCAAATCATGTGGTGTAAATGGAAACATTTCTATGTCCAATAAAAAGAACATGGAATTAAAAATTGGTTGATAGTCCTGTTATTTTTTGGGTACCAAATTTACGAAATGGATTTCGGTCAAAATGTAAGGCTTCTTTTGAAACGCTTAAAAACCCACTTCAGGAATGGGCTGATTTAGCTTAGTCGCAAGCCCTTTTAAAATTTTTGTAGTGGTTTGGGAGAAAATTGGGTTTGTTCAGATAGATTTTTCCATAAAATTCCTATGGTCGATTTCAAATTCCTCACCATTAATCAAATGACTCCAAGTCACCGATTTAAGGGAAATTGATTTTAACTGTGCCATATTTCCTACAAGAGATCATTTCTTATACCTACATTTAGTTTATTGTTAATATTTTTCCAAAAAATATTGGTATCAACTCCTATATTGTAATTTCTATCAATTTCATAATGGGAATGGCAAAGACATGGGGCTCTTCCTCTCAAAAGGAAGCAAGATATTGGAATTTTGTTGTCCTTAAGAGGTTGTTGGAACGATGTAAATATAAGTTTTAACACAATAATATATGCATGCGTAAGGACCTTTATATTGTAAATTGATTTACTTCACTTCCATTTTGCTACTATTCCTTCATTTAAATACATAAATGATTTTGCACTGCATTAGCTAGTTGCTTCTTAGATCGAATGACATTTATACGTTTAAATGTATGTTAACTGAAACCATTGTTCTATTTTTCATGTGATATTCCAAATCTTAACACTATTTTGTTAGGATCCTATCTTGTGAATATATAACCATCGGTTGTTTATATGATCACATGTGTTCTCTATTTACATGGCTAGTCATGTTTGATTTATAGATCTAAAACTTTGAATTAATGATGTATTTCTATTCCATTACAACTTTTGTTTGGATGATTCCAGACCTTATGAGTCTTTAATAATATCCTACCTGAATTTGCTCCTATGATACCAATTAAAACCATCTCCAATTTCAAGATGTGTTGAACTTGTCCTTTTCACAGTAATTGGACAACTTTTAGCACTAACAATATCCATAGGATCAATTTCAACCAAATCACATACCTATTCCACCCATAAATTGAAGTAATAAGAAACAAATCCCCCTCAAGATCACTTGGGTATTGAATATCCATAAATCCCAAGGATTGACATTAATAAGGTCAACCATTGGCATTGCTAATACTGAGCTTTAAGGCTTGACCTTCACAAAGATGTTACACACTATAACATTATAAGGGATGACAAATTGCACCATTGTTCCCCTTTGGCCACTATGCAAAGATGAAAGGCACTCCATATGTCACACTTAGTAAAAAGGAAGAGGCATGCCTTTATTCTCTGTCTTTCTCACACTTCAAATTGCATCCCTCAATTCCTACACCCCCCTTACCAAATGAAAATAATGGTGTTGATTTCGAATATAATTAGACTCAAACTTGATAACTACCTATCCCTTTGTTGTCTGCACGTTGTTTTACGCACATATGCATACTTTATCCTATGACAAATTAATGTACATTTAATGTTACTTACCATTGATTACATGGGTTTCTATTTATTGCTTATTAGTACTTACAGTAGAAATTTCCTTCAAATATCATTGACTACTTTTCCCTCCATAGATTCACTAAACTTGCATTCAACACATAAACTTATTATCTATATACACACAACTTTCTTTCATTTTTTTTAATATCTAATTTCTCTTTGGTATTTCATTTCCTTCACTTCAGAGGTATGCTAGTATATGATGAACTTTTTGGATTGCCTAACCATTCCCTTCGAGTGATCCTTCGAGTGATAGCACCAAGGAAATGAGAAGCAACACCAAATGTGCAAGAGACCCAAAATAAAGTATGATAATTGACACATGGGAAACAAAAAAAAATGATTATGCATCGATACAACAAATAGAAAGTTCAAAAGCTACCCAAACAAACTAGTACCATGTATGGTAAGCAAATATAAAATAATGTCACAAAAAATACCATGTATGGTAAGTAAATATAAAATAATGTCACAAAAAATAGAGTTATTTATGTTAAAGGAAAGTAATGAAGGATGAAAGGTAGGAGGTATAAAGTGTTGAAATATTGTAACTTCGAAGAATATTATATATGTATTTCTTTGTGGTCCCCGATGGTCCTACCGAGAGAACCACTTGTATTACTTTGTACCCCGATGCTCCTAAGTGGAAAAACTAATAAGAGTCATGAGGTAGTCCCCTCTAATTGTAAAGGTGGGTCATTAGCACCCCAGTGTGGTTACTTGAGCCTACATGTGTAACTTGAGCCTACATGATTAACTCAAGCCTACATGACAGATGAGTTAACTTAAGTGAACGAATGAATATAAATAGAGGTGTAGTGCTCCTCATTTGTAACACACAATCTCACTTGAGTAGCGCACTTGTGGAGGAGAGAAGTAGTTGGAGAAGGAGGAGGATCAAGTTTTTGATCTCCTTGTTGGTTTTACCTTTTTACCTTTTTGGGGCATCTATATTGAGGAATATTTTGCTGGGTTTTTCCCTTTAGGGTTTTCCCATAATAAATCTATGTTGTTCTTGTGATACTGTTTCTTTCAGTGATCCTGTTTATATGCTTTTGTTATGAAAAATAAAATGATATACTGATGTCTTAGCTAAGCATATGAAAATTCAACATGATATTAGAGCTAACCTGAATAGGACAGCTTTCACAAGATATAGAATCTATGTCTTCTTAATTTTTGGTTCTCTCTCCACAATCAATCAGCAAAAGAAGGCTAGGCTGACTCTCCATTGAAGGGTGCATCTTTCTGTCGAAGCAGAATTCGATTTCGAGCATTTTCAGTTTTCGGTGCGGGAAATTAGGGCTTCTTAATGAAGAGGAATTTTTGAGTGAGCCTAGCATAGGATTTATCTCCTCATCAAAATCTAAGTTTAGAGACCTAGATCAATATTTTTGGTTGGGTGAAACTCCGGGAAAGTCAAACCCTAGTTTGACCCCGAGCTATAAAAACCCTAAATACTAAAACTGCTACGTTTTGGTACATTAGCTATATACCAAGATTTGAGATGGATCAGGTGCTGAAAAGTTCAGAGGTAGAAGATAAAATCATGATGTACACTGTGTCCAAAATTCAGCCTCAGATTCGCTATATTCTGGGAGATATGATCCGTCAAAGTTAGGGTTCCAGCCTCCTCTAGAATTCATCCCTAAACAAGACACCTGGGGAAAATTGCTATAGCGTGGGCTACAGAGGTCCAAATTAAATTCCTGAAGATGTTCCAGAAATATAACGAAATTTAATTTCTGTGGTCCTAATTTCAAAACTAGAAGATGAAATAGTGACACGTGGCATGCTGTACAACTTCGCTGTTCTGAACAGTCCTGAAACAGGTCACCTTGGGAAAATGATCATAAATCCCAATTGGTGAAACCAATTCTGATGAAACCTATGGTGTTGGATTATGTACATGCGATTTTATCTTAGTGATAAATTTCAGACATAGATGAGGTGTAATTTCAGATATATAATAGAAGCAGTGATAGGCATTTCTGCAGAAGAATTGGAAAACTAGGGCTTCCTATTCTGAGAGCTTTCCTCCACTGTTTTCAGAAAAGGAGTACATTGGACAGCTCCATTTGAAGAGATCTATATTTATATCCAATAATATCTAAAAGATTCCAAGTTTTTAAAATTAGGGTTTCTCTGACAAACCCTAGATCAGCCGCCTCCCAAAGCAGGACGAACACCTCAAATCGGTAAGATCTAATCTTTTGCTATTTGAATTTGAGGTTCTCATTTCAAAGTGATATATCACATTAGATTGTTGATAAGCTTAGTGAAGTTGAAAAATTCCAAGCATGGAAGTATTTGATCTCTCTGAAGAAAATGAATTGGACACCTACATGAGTAGAGAGGCCCCAGTTCCATACGGAGATGAGGCTCAAAGCATTACACAAGAAGAACTTGATCAAGGCCAAGAAGATCATTATTGATTCAATCATGGATCAACTTGTACCACAAGTGTCGTCCCTAAAGACATAGAAGATGTTTGATTCCTTGATCAAGCTATTTGAAGTTTAGAACTTAAATCAGAATATGGATTTAAGAAAACAGTTGAAGAATGTGAAGATCCAGAATGCAGAACATCTTGAAGTAGTAGAAGAAGAAGCGGAGAATGCAGAAGTGGTGATAGCCACCTTGAATGGTCTCCCAAGATCATGGGATTCATTCATGCAAAGAATGCATGCCAGAAGGAAGTGATTAATTTTAGTTGAATTCGGGAAGAAGAAGAAGCTCGACTCATAAGAAGAGAAGAAGAATATGGGAGCAATTGAAGATCAAGCTCTCACCATTCAAAGAAGATCCCTCAAGCGATGAGGAATGTGAAGAACTCAATTCTTGAAGAACCTATTATCCATCTTATCATTTAAATAAGAAATGATGATGTCATGAATGAAGAAGATGATGAAGCATAATGATCAAGATGGAGTTTACACATGAAACAAATAAAATATAAGTATTCAATTGTCACTTCATGATATTGTTTTGTTATACATTTGATTATATTCAGTTGATGTGTTATGCATGATAGATTGTTTGCATTAATGAATATATACTACTAATATGCATGTGATGGGTAAGTCGCTCATGGTGCTCTCCATTGCTACTTATCTAGAATGAAGCCACCTTGATGACATATTGGATTAGTGCACAATCTCAATAATGTCATGATAGAGATGGATGAATGTTGTATTGGCTAAACAGTTGCATGATGCATAAGAATTTGCCGTTATGCATATGTTTTATGAAATAGTTCTAACCATGCAGCTGGTGCATTTGAATTGTAGGGAAGGTCCTATACAACCTCCTACAAGAAGAATGAGACTTGTTATGAAGAACAAGTGATGACAATTCAAGATTCACTGCAATAAAATCTGAAGCTCCCAGGGCCAGAGACACCATGATGGAAGAAAGAGCTTTAGAGAGCG
Source organism: Pseudotsuga menziesii (assembly GCA_001517045.1). Taxonomy (NCBI): domain Eukaryota; kingdom Viridiplantae; phylum Streptophyta; class Pinopsida; order Pinales; family Pinaceae; genus Pseudotsuga; species Pseudotsuga menziesii. The sequence goes on along the minus strand of LPNX010607347.1, from coordinate 86,810 downwards.
GTAGATCCACCTCGAAGGATGAAGACCACCATGGGTACGAGATATAACTCAAGATGAAGAAAATAATGCTATGAAAGAAGCTATGATCAAATAATAACAGTTGATCATGGGGAATGATGAATACAATATGATTTCGAGACATAAAGGGAAGTACATAGTATCCTCCATATGGATCCACAAGAACAAGTGTACAAAGCAAGGTTCATGATTTGCCTCAGAAAGAATAGACTATGGCATGACATACTCTATTGACCAGTATATATCAAGCATAGAACCACCTGTACAGAATGAAGAGGGAAGATGATACTCCACTTTAGGGGGAGTGACTACAGAAGATATCTGAGTTTGACATGGTACGGCATGATGGATAGCTTTGTGATGGATCGAGAATTTACCAAGAGTAAAGTGGGTTCCAACCTTCAAGGTTGAATGCAGAAGACTAGGATATGTTGATGAACTGACAAGATGAACTCATGGAAGATGTTATGATGAAAGAATACTAGAATAATGTTTGGATATAGTACTCAAACAAGAAAGCAAGAATGTGGTATCTTCCAAATGGATTTGCAACATAAAATATGTTGATGATAGAAGTAAGGAAAGACTTGTGGCTAGAGGTTTCTATGAGAAAGAGGGAATTAATTCTGAAGAGACACTTACTCTAGGAAGTAAGGTACACTTCCTTTAGAACTATCATGGTAGTTTCTTCCATGATGAAGTAAAGACAATCCTTCCTTAATGGAATGATTGAGGAAGAGTTTTACATCGACTAGTCACAAGGATTTGAAGTTGAAGACAGATGGAATCACATATGCAAGTTGAAGAAGGCCCTCTATGGCCTGAAGCAAGCTCCCAAAGCTTGGTATGGAAGAATAGATAGTTTCCTGACGAGCATGGGCCTTGCCAAGAGTAAAGTCGATCCTAACCTTTACTACAAGGTTGTAGAAGATGAACCTGTCATCCTGTTATTATATGTGGATGACTTATTCTTGACACGGAATGAGAAATAGATCATGGAAAGCAAGAAGAAACTAGCAAAAGAATTTGAGATGAAAGACCTTGGGTTAATGCATTATTTCATAGGTCTGGAATTATGGAAAAGTTCAGAAGGAATCTTTCTCAACCAGGGAGAGTATGCGGTAGAGATATTGAAGAGATTCAATATGTTGGAATGCAAATCCATGGCCACACCCATGGAATCCAACCTGAAGCTGTTAGCTGATGACTCATCAGAGTTAGTGGATGCGACTCACTACAGACAGATTATTGGGTCATTGATGTACTTGACAAATACCAGACCAGACATTTGTTTTGCTGTAAACACCTTAAGTCAACATCTTGTTCAACCAAGACAGGTTCACCTAGTAGCTACAAAACATGTGATGAGATATTTGAAAGGGACTATAGACTTTGGTCTATACTATGATGGTAGCGTGAGTATAGATTGTATGGCTACACAGATGCAGATTGGGCTAGAAGTATCTCAGATAGGAAAAGCACATCAGGTAGATACTTTTGTTTGAGGTCTACTATGATTTCATGGTTTAGCAGGAAACAGTCTAGTGTTTCTCTTAGCACGGTTGAAGCAGAATACATAGCAGATTGCTCTACTAAGTTGTGAAGCCATATGGCTTCAAAAGCTGATATCAGGTCTCTTTGACCTGAAGATGGATACTACAATGATTCTATGTGATAAACATAGTTGTGATGACAAAGAACCCTGTGTTCCGATATAACACATAGAAATCCAGTATTTCTACATACAAGATAAGATGCAGATGATGATACTGTAGATGCAGATGATGGTGATTCAATATTTCTATGTTGAATATAGAGATGATGATGTTTCAGTATTCCCATATTGAAGATATAGATGATGATGATTTCAGTATTCCCATACTGAAGATATAAATGATGATGATTTCAGTATTCCCATACTGAAGATATAGATGATATTTCAGTATTTACATACTATAGATGCAGATGATGGTGATTTCGTATTTCTATACTGAATATAGAGATGATGATGCTTTTAATATTTCTATACTAAAGATATAGATGATGATGCTTTCAGTATTCACATACTGAAGATGTAGATGATGATGGTTTGGATGATGATGTACTGACGAAGCCTCTGCCTTGAGTAGAGTTTGAACACTTTCGAGACAAGCTTGGTGTTGTTCGGAAAGACCTTCCTTGAAAGGGGGAGTAGTGATGTTGCAGTGAGATTGTATCATCCCTGGGAATTCTCCCTAAAGTGATATGGAGACCTTGGTACTCAAGAATGAAGAGGGATTGTATCGTCCCGGGACATCTGTCCACAATAGATCCAGTGACCTCAGTCCTCGAGAACGTGGTGGGATTGTATCATCCCTGGGCACTTTCCCTAAAGTGATCTGGAGACCTCGGTCTTCGAGAATGAAGTGGGATTATATCATCCCGGGACATCTTTCCATAATAGATCCGGTGACCTCAGTCCTCAAGAATGTGGTAGGATTGCATCATCCTTGGACATCATCCTAAAGTGATAGGGACTGATTCTCCCGTAATCAATCCAGTGGCTTTGGTCCTCGAGAATGTGGTAGGATTGAATCATCCTTGTACATAGTCCTAAAGTGATAGGGACTGATTCTCTCGTAATCAATCCTGTGGCTTCGGTCCTCGAGAATGTGGTAGGATTGCATCATCCTTGGACATAGTCCTAAAGTGATAGGGACTGATTCTCTCGTAATCAATCCTGTGGCTTCGGTCCTCGAGAATGTGGTAGGATTGCATCATCCTTGGACATAGTCCTAAAGTGATAGGGACTGATTCTCCCGTAATCTATCTGGTGGCTTCGGTCCTCGAGAATGTAGTAGGATTGCATCATCCTTGGACATAGTCCTAAAGTGATAGGGACTGATTCTCCCGTAATCAATCCGGTGGCTTCGGTCCTCGAGAATGTGGTAGGATTGCATCGTCCTTGGACTTAGTCCTAAAGTGATAGGGACTGATTCTCCCGTAATCAATCCGATAACTTCGGTTGTCAAGAATGTGGTGGGATTGTATCATCCCTGGACTTTAAGTCCAAAAGTGATCCAAAGACTTTTTGTCTTTGAGTTGTGGATTGCAGGTTGTAGTTGATGATGATGATGACGTACTGATCAAAAGATCAGATGTTGCTGCTGATGATGATGTTCTCTGATCGAAAGATTAGAAGTTCCTGATGATGATGATGTTCTCTGATTAAAAGATCAGAATATGATGATGATGTTCTTTGATCGAAAGATCAGAATATGATAATGATGATGTTTCTCTGATCGAAAGATTAGAAGTTGCTGATGATGATGATGTTCTCTGATTGAAATATTAGAATATAATGATGATGCTGTTGCTACTGATGATGATGTTCTCTAATCGAAAGATCAGAATATGATGATGATGATGATGTTTTCTGATCAGAAGATCAGAAGTTGCTTATAATTATGATGTTGCTGCTGATGATGATGTTTTCTGATCGAAAGATCAGAATGCGATGATGATGATGATGTTTCTGATCGAAAGATTAGAATGTGATGATGATGAGATCCTGATGATGATGATGCTGTATTATCAAAGTATGATGATGATGACAAATCAGAATATGATGATGAGTTGATGTTAGAGTATGGTGATGTTCGGTTGATGATGTTTCTGATCTAAAGATCAGAGGTTGATGATAATGATGATTCTGATTGAAAGATCAGAGTATGATGATGATGATATTTTGATGATGATGATGTTGATGTTTTGATCATGTTTTGATGATGTTTTCATGATGATGTTTCTGATCGAAAGATCAGAGTATGATGATGATGTTGTTGCTGATCGAAAGGCCAAAGTGATGAAGAAGATGTTGCTGATCGAAAGGTCAAAGTGTTGAAGATGATGTTGCTAATCGAAAGGTCAAAGTGTTGAAGATGATGTTGCTGATCAAAAGGTCAAAATGCTAAATATGTTGCTGATCGAAAGGTCAAAGTGCTGAAGATGTTGCTGCTGATTGAAGAGTCAAGATGCTGAAGATGTTGCTGATTGAAGCGGTCAAAGTACTGATGATGCTGAAGACTAAATATTGAAGATGAAGACTACATGATGTTGAAAAGCTTCCAATGTTTTATAGATGTATCACCCTGATGATGTTGATGATGTCCTCTATCTCTCTCCTATTATTGTTGTTGTTGATGTTGTTATAGAATACCCTTCTCGTTAAGGGGGAGTGTTGAAATATTGTAACTTTGAAGAATATTCTATATGTATTTCTTTGTGGTCCCCGATGGTCCTACTGGGAGAACCACTTGTATTACTTTGTACCCCGATGCTCCTAATCGGAAGAACTAATAAGAGTCATGAGGCAGTCCCCTCTAATTGTAAAGGTGGGTCATTAGCACCCTAGTGTGGTTACTTGAGCCTACATGTGTAACTCGAGCCTACATGATTAACTCAAGCCTACATGACATATGAGTTTACTTAAGTGAACGGATGAATATAAATAGAGGTGTAGTGCTCCTCATTTGTAACACACACTCTCACTTGAGTAGCACACTTGTGGAGGAGAGAAGTAGCTGGAGAAGGAGGAGGATCAAGTTTTTGATCTCCTTGTTGGTTTTACCTTTTTACATTTTTGGGGCATCTATATTGAGGAAGCTTTTGCTATGTTTTTCCCTTTAGGGTTTTCCCAAGATAAATCTATGTTGTTCTTGTGATACTGTTTCTTTCATTGATCTTGTTTATATGCTTTTGTTATGAAAAATGAAATGATATACTGATGTCTTAGCTAAGCATATGAAAATTCAACATAAAGTAGTCTTTTAGAAGTAAAATAGTAGAATACATGGGATAAAAGTAATTGGATGAAAATAATTTTTTTAAATAAGGACTGTAGAAGAGTAGATGGGAATAGGCCAGTAAGTATTAGAATGTTAAGTGGTAATATATCAATATAATATTGATAAATACATATTGAATGGAATAATATAAAATTTTAAGTAAAAGGTAATATATAGAAATAAAAAGGAACCCATATTTTAATAATAATATTATAAGATAAAATATATTGAGTGATAAAGTTAAAGAGAGAAATTGACAGAATTGTACCTGTTATTCTAACTCATAGCATAGAATTGATTGCACATCGGTGCATTCGATGTGTTTGTTAGTTTTTAAAATACTTTGGAAATGCACTCCAATCTCTTTATTGCTTTCTATAGTGTTGTGAATGCCTACCCAACTATTTATTGTTTTCTACATGTTATGAATGCATTTCCATGCTCTTTATTATTTTATGTTTGTGTGCGGTGATTGAGCATTTAAAGTCTTTGCTTTGATGGTTATTGAAGAATTTGATGAAACGATCATTAAAATAAACTTGGTTGGGGGGAGGAAAGCTTTGCGTCGCGGTGGCAGAGAAGAACCTAGGGTTTCTATGGCATTGAGCTTCCATGCACTTGTACCTGTGGCTTTTGCGGTGTATTGGGGTATTGGACTGGTGGGTGGTTTTAAGGGGTTTTCAACACCCATTTCTTTTTTACCCACTAGCGGATCCTTTGGCGGTGTGAAGCCTTTCTTGGTGTCACGCTGGTGCTCTTATTTGGATTGTTGTTGGGTATGTATGGAAAATGAACTTTATTTACACAAGGGTTGACTTTGGGGCTCCTGTTTCTCGGTGATGGTCTGGTGCTTTGTTGAGTGTGCTGGTGATTGCTTGCTCGATATTGATGAGATTAACACTTTTTATCTTTTGAGAGCTGTTGAGGCCTGGAAATTCGCAGGAAACAACAACAAGGGATTCTCCCCAGTCAACATTCCCAAATAGCTCGAGACTGTTTGGTGTAGGGAATCCGTCTGGTTTGCGGTCTGGCTACCGTAGGTCAAGTAACAAAAATAAAAAGTTTTACTGGTTGCGGCCCGGTCCACCGTATATATTTTTGTATTTTTTGACTTTAAGTATGATATGCACATGCCTACCTAAGATGCAGATTGATAGATAATGCAAGGAGTATTCACAATGTGATGCGCAAGTTCTTACCTCTCGTCTTAAACTCTCATGCATCTAAATCACACACACAACAAGAAATTAAAACTAACTACCTCACATATCCCTAGGGAGTAAGCTTATTACTTATTAATGAGCAATGTATTTTGTGCATGCATCGTAAAAGAAATCACAGATAGCTGACACTTCTTTCCAAAACACACGAACATTTAAAGATATTTAACAACCATATAGCCAATTGCTTATGAACGACATTCATCACTCATAGTGGAAATTTTCATAAAATGAACCAGGGATCATTCAAACAAGAACTTAGGTTCAAAGAGTTAGAACGATCTCACAGTTAATAGACAAAAAGCCAAAAACGAAATAGTTCCCCTTCAACATTGTTCATTTATCACATTTGAATATTCCACACAACACCTTCTCCAACAGGCAAAATTTGCAATTTCTTATTGTAAAACGAAATAGTTCCTCTTACAAACCACAACTCACAAGTTTTTCCAAGGAAAAATCCACCTATTCCCTCTAACTTTCCTATCTTTATACAAAAACCCCCCAAAACTTTTGGGTTCCCCCTGCCCCCTGACCTTCCGGTTTCCCAGACCATTTTAATCTCACAGTTTTGTTAGTTTGTGAGTGCTCATGATTCGTATAATGCGTTACATTTTCAGATTTCAACTTATGAGGACTTCATAAAACGGGACCATCTCAGTAACTGCTGAACCTTTTCAAAAAATGGGGCCTCTGTTGCTATTGATTCTGCTTTGTCTTTTATTTGTCCATTTTTTAAATCCGTTTATTTCAGAACAAACTTTGCTTATCACTTTTAGCCAACTTTCCTCAGCTTTGTCCTTTAACTACATCTTCTCGCAGCAGCAAATCTGAAGAATCTTCCGAGTTCACTTGTATTTAAACAACATTTCATCATTAATTAGGATTGCATCTTTTCAATAAAATTAAACCATACTAACAACACAAATTGATTCTCAAAATGAGACTCTGTACTGCAATCTTGTTGCAAAAGCCCTAATAGGAATAAAAAACCAACCAACGTCCGCACATGGTTTAAAAATTCACAAGATGGAGGGGAAAACCTTATCAGTGGCTTGAAACACTGAGACATCAGCCGAACAGTCTTACTTACAGCCAAAACGACAGGTTTCAGATGGACAACGAGTTCCGCAGGACCATTAAGCCTATCGGAGTCAGAATAACTAAATGCCAAAGCATCGGGCGGTAAAGTTCCCTGTTGGCGAACGGAACGACATCAACGTCAGAAGGTTAGCACATTACGCAGCCGCAATAGTGGAAGATGAAAAGACTATGAGCCCCATGGCCAAAAGATGAAAATGGCGAAACCCAGACAAAGCATCGGCGAGCAGAGCGGTTATATGGCAGACACTTAGTTTGCTCGAGAGCCGCAATGGAGGAAATAAAATAGACTACAACCTTCGATCAAAACCATAAACTTTTTGATAAGGCACATAAATCATCATGAGACGTTAAGTGTTTAGAAAACCTAAGGTCGTGCAGTGGCCCCAAAAAAAAAACTTGTCTTATTTCCTACACAGCGGCTTCACAAAATCAAACAACCCCGACCCAAAATTCGATCAACCTCCGATAATACAAACAAGTCAAAAAAACACAACACGACATCGAAGAAGTCAAAGACTATCCTGCGGAACGCTCATCATTCAGCTTCCGCAACGGAGGCTCCCTAAGGAAACATGGCTCCGATACATTGTTAAATGGACTCCGAAACAGTGGCTAGAATGAGAAATATGCTTTCGAGAACAAAGAAAGAAATCGCAGATCAAAGGGAAAAAACCAAACTCTAAATTCCACAACCCACAGCAGTTTCAGACATAAGCAATTTTCCAAAAATCATGAAGAGAGTTAACCTCAAAATAGTCCAAACTTGTAGCAAAAGGAAAACAAAAATAGAGTTCATGGATCCAAACGATTCTAGGCAATGATAAAAATTAATAAGGGGGTCCAAAATTTTGAAAATTTGGGGAGACAGTTGTAGCTGCAACAATTGGCGACTACCTGGTGGACCTAGATCTCTGGACAATTATTTCTTGAGTAACAGACTATTTAACAACAAACTAAGATGTTGAATTCTTCCAGATATCTAGATTTCTCAAATGGCAAATATATGTACTTTTAATCATTGATGATAGTCCAATTTAGGAGAATGGAAACCAAGATTTCCAAGTCAAGATAACTCTTTTGAGGCCAGGAATATGAGTTTCATTTGTTACCTCTGTCTTCAGGTAGCTTCCAGCTTGGACACCACAGGATTGTAGCATAAGGTAAACATAAATATTCATTTGTTCCTCATTCCCATGCCATTTTGCACCTTTTGTGCTTTTGAACTATTGTCCTTTTCACATGAGTCCTCCTACATGCCTTTCTTTCTGAATTTTTTTGATTCAGGCTCCTCTATCCATAGTGTCCTTTTGTGTGACAGATGTATTCAATTTTTAGCTCACGGACGGAGAGGAACTTTTGGCAATTTAGTACTTATATGGTTCAGTATTTTGTTTTGATACATAATGCTTTCATAGGAGCTTTTGACTCTTATCTTCCATTTGGAATTCAATTCTTGGCATGGGATCATTTATATATAATATAATGTTTATCCTGCTTCCTTTACATGGGCCCTTTGCTGTCACTCCCTAGGACATTTTAAAATGTGAGATGGACGGAGCCTCAAATTATTATTCCAGACCTTTGATTCTAGTTTATTTTACAAGGATTAAGTAGGACTTCAATGTGTTCATAGCCATTCGGGAAAACTGCTAAAATACAAGAAATTCTTTCAGATAAACAATAATACACAGTATTACACCCAAGAACTTTAATCATTCCAAAATTTTGATGTTCTCCATGCAACCAAGAGTTTGCCTCCTTTTATTGAAATCAGTCAAAATCTAAACTAAAACAAAACAGAACTACATAAATCAAAGTAAACAGCCAAGTCAAATTATTTATATACAAGATAAAAGAACAAAAACAAAACTCAGGAAAAATAGGGTTTGAGAACTAAACCATTTACTGGTAAGTTCTCTTCCCAACCCTGTAAATCTTGCAATTTATAGGTTGAGGGGCCAAGATTTTTCGCAATCTGGAAAGGGCCTACCCATAATTGTTGAAATTTTGTGTGTTTTCCTTTCTCATCATGGGGATGGTCCCACTTGAGAACCAAATCTCCCACCTCGAATTCTTTTGTTCCAGCCTTGTGTTTATCAAACCATCTCTTTACTACCTCTTGTTGTTGTTTAAAGCATTCTATGGCCTTAGATCAAGACTCTTCTTCCTTCATGAGATTATATATCCTCATTTGCAAGACTTCATTATATGATCCTCTGGATTCTTGAGCGATTATGGAAGAGGGTAACATGATATTGGGGGGTAGAATGGCCTCTTTCCCATAAACAAGGGTATACAGGGACACACCTAACAAATTCTTGGGGGTGACCCTATTATCCCAAAGAACATTTGGTAACGCTGAGTGCCAACTCCTTTGATTTTCTATCACTGTCTTTTTTAAAATCCTAATCAGATTCTTGTTTGTGGATTCAGCTAAACCATTTCCCTGTGGATAGTAATTAGCAGAGTAATGCAACTTAATTCCTTTCTCATGAGCAAATGCAGTTAATCTAATGGAGGAAAAGTAAGTATCATTATCGAAAACTAAAGAAATTGGAACTCCAAACCTGTTCATAATATGGTCTTGCAAAAAGGCCATGACCGCATCTTCATTTACTTTATGCAACGGAATGTCTTCGACCCACCGAGTGAAGTAGTCAGTTGCTGTCAGAATATACTTGTGTTGCAGAGAATAATTCAACTTTATCTCCCCAATGATATCCAACCCCCATTGCTCAAAAGGTTCTGTTATCATCACAGGTTTTAACGGTCCTGCTGCTTTAGCTTGTCTTCCACCACACCTTTGACAAATGTCGCACTTTCTGACATGGGCATGTGCATATTTGAATAGTGTGGGCCAATAGTATCTGGCTCTGAGAATTTTATGAGCTGTAGTATCTCTGAAAAAATGTCCTCCAACAGGCCCATTATGTAAATCTATCATTACCTTCTTCGCATCTTCTTTCTCTAAGCATCTAAGAAGAACTCCATCATAATTCTTCCTGAATAATATTCTCTCAATAATTTGATATGAGGCTGATTTAAGACGCAGTGCTCTTCTTTGCTTAGAATTCCAATGTTCTGGTAACAATCCTACTTGAAGGTAATGCACAAGGTCTCGATACCCGAGTCCGGAGCTATGAAAAGAGGACATACATCCATCAAATGTAACTCAGCTTCTTATTCCCAGTCATGTTCTTCATTGTCTTTACTTTCAGTCATCATTTTGCACAATCCTTGCCCTTTGACTATGGAGGCTGGCTTGAATTCAAGGTCATACTCCTATAGAGCCATTACCCAGTTGCCTCTCCTTTCTCCTAGCTCCTTTTGTACGAAAAGAGACCTCACAGTTGGGTGTGGAACTATTACCTTTGTTCGGTTCTTTAGTATATATGGTCTAAATTGTTTCACCACTTTGAATACTACGTAAGCTTGTTTATCCATAGCAGGGTAATTCAATTCAACCCCTTGCAGACCAGTGCTCATAAATGATATGGGGAACTCATCTCCCCCATCTTCTTTCTGGGTCAGCACAACTGCTAGTGAATCATCAGAGGCGAAAGTGTACAGAATAAAATCTTTATCAAAATCTGGACTTTTGAGGGAAGGTGCGTGCGCAACAGCTGTTTTAATCTTACTAAATGCATTCTTCTCTACATCAGTCCATTTGAACTGTACACTTTGCTTTACCATTTTCTGCGAAGGTTTAACAATTTGATCGAAATATGGCACAAACGTTTGCACGAAGTTTATTGTCCCCATAAATGATTGCATGCCCTTTTTATTATGGGGCAAGGGAATCTGTTCAATGGCTTTGATCTTTTCTGGGTCTATGGATATCCCCTTCTTAGATACCACGTGACCCAACAACTTACCTTCTGTAACAGCAAACACGTACTTCTTGGGGTTTAGTGAGATACCATATTTCTGGCAGCGTTCAAAAATTTGCTTTAGATGAAATGTGTGTTGCTCTCTTTTCTTCGAGAATATTCATGATGTCATCGAGGTATACTACAACATTGCGGCCAATCAGACCATGGAAAGCTATGTCCATGGCCCTCTGGAAGTTAGCTCCATCGTTTATGAGCCCAAAAGGCATCCTTCTGTAAGCAAAAGTTCCCCACCTAGTCCTGAATGTCATTTTTAGTCTGTATTCTTGGGCTACTAATACTTGATTGTAGCCTGAGAATCCATCTAATAAAGAGAATAGTTCAGAACCTGAAACCATTTGCAGTATTTGCTCCATGGGTGGAATAGGATAATTGTCTTTATTTGAAGTGCGATTTAAGTTTCTAAAATCCACATATAACCTGATTTCTCCAGATTTCTTCCTCACTGGTACCAGATTTGAAACCCATTCCGAGTGTCTAACCTTAAAAATGATTCTAGCATCCAATAATTTCTTAACTTCACTCTGGATTAGAGGTTCCAATTTTGGATGCATTTTCCTTAAAGGTTGCTGATAAGGTTTGACTCTATATTTGATGGGGATAACATGCTGGATAATACTGGTGTCATATGTCTTTAGATCTTCATACGTCTAGGAAAAAACATCTTTGTATTGCTTGAAAAGAACGATGAAATTATCCCTTTTAGCTAGTGAACAACATTTTCCAAGATTCACATATTTAGGATTCATCTCAGTCCCCAAATTAATCAACTTGAACTGTAGAGATGAGCTATGAGTCTTCACATTTGCTGGTCTTCTAAATTTTTCATTTAAATCAAACATCCATTCTAAATTTCTGACTCCCTTAGGAATGAAATTATCGAATTTCAGCTTGGCCCGATGTTCTTTATCATCAATAATCGCCCCTTTGAATGCCTCGTCATTCGTTAAGCATTCTATAATCTTCTGATCATCATCGAACACTTGTAGATTGGTAATCATATCTGGAACCGAGGGCCTGAAAAGAAATTCAACAGAGCACCAATTATTAGAGGGCACAAGCCTCACAACTGATGTGGCCAACAAGTCAGCTGCTACATTCTTAAGTCTTGGAATCGATACAATGTTAAATGCATTAAAACATTTAAGTAAATCCCATACTTCATTTTGATAAGCTTTTAAATGAGGACAAATGCAATGTATTTGATTCCGAATTTGTTTTACAATTATTTCAAAATCTCCAAACACTTTCATATTATTTGCCTTTAATTCAATTGCTTTCCTTAACCCCTGAACCAATGCTTCATATTCAGCTGTGTTATTGGTACATTCAAACTCTAACCTACATGAAATAAAATGTTTGCTTTTCATAGGGTCAATTAGGACACAGCTGGCTCCCGACCCCTCTAAAGTTTTAGAACCATCAAAGAAAAGCATCCAAAAATCGCTACCTACTACTGCATGAGAACTAACATCTAAATATACAACTAAGTCTAATATTTTACAATCGATTTCATCAGCCTATGAAAACCAAAGGAGATCAGGCTGAGTGTCTGATGTATCGCTGGCTTCTTCTGCTTGATAGTTTCCCGGTTCGAACTCAATAAAATAGTTTCCCAAAACAGGGTCCACTGGTTCATTTTTTCCTTCGAACTGAGTAACATTGTGTTTCATTTGGGGCTGCCTCAACACTTTAATTTGATTTGGGATTCCTTTATATGGCTGCCACAGATGTGACCAGTCTGAGGCAAAATATCCGTTCAGCTTAGCCGACCAATCCCTGCTCAAAACAAGTCCATAAGCTTCCAGTATGTCAGCCACCACAATATCGATGAATTGACAAACCTTATCATTGGAAGATAAGTGAATGAGAACATCCTCCATTTCTCCAAATACCTTCACGTTCGTTCTATCCAACTGAACAACCTTCCAGGTAGATGGTTTAGGTTGTCCATTTATCTTTTTGTAGATCGACAGCGGCATGACATTGATTGATGCCCCCGAGTCTACTAGGAAGTTATGCACGTTATGGTTGAAGATTTCAAAAGTAAGGAGAAAAGGAGGATTCTTACTTTTAGGCTTACCTCCCATACTTGCTTTACCAATTTCTTCTTCTTGAGGCTGATTGTCAGTGGGCAGCCTCTCCTTTGATGCTTCAAGCGCTTTTAATAGCTTTTATTTTTGCTGTGGCACATTGCACATTTCAAATAATGAGATGTTTGCCCTCACCTTTTTTATATCCTCCACAATGTCATACTCCATCTTATGTTTAGTGAGATTCGATCTAACATTATTTTCTTCATTGGGCTTAGTAGGCATGTGAATCTGTCCAGGATTTTGACTGGTGATGGTAAACTCCGGAATTTTATTAGCTGAGGAACTATTTTGGAATTTCTTAACATTCTTTTGAAGTCTTTTGATCTTGGGGAGCATAATACTATTTTCCTTAATCAACCCCTGGCTTCTTGTCGTCACATTTGTTTCTAGGATGCCCTCGTGTCTCAGATCATTTTCTTCCTTGGCATCAAACAAAGATACACAGTCCCATAAAACCATGGCTTCATCTTCCTGTTTTTCTGTTGATTTACTGTTATCTTTCCCTTCTGCATCATTATTTTCAGTTAACTTCGAATCTAAAAGCTGATTCATGACCAACATCATTGAATTTATCCATTGAGGACAGTTCTTTTCAGAATGGGGTTGTTGGTGGAAAGTACAGAAGTTATCCATTCCTACCTCTGTTAATTTCATAGATGCAGGGCTGTGAGGAGGAGGTTGGAATTGATTGTTATCTTCACTTTTCTTGTAATAAGGCTTGTAGAACTTTTGGGCTTCCTTCTCCTTTTCCAAGTCTGTGATTCTGTTAGAAAGCTTCTGCATCATTTTTTCCATTCCTTCGAAATCTGGTGATTGCTCCTCTTTAGGCTTAGCAAACAACAAAGCTTTCCTCCTGACATTTTTTTCTCCTGACCGTTTAGGATAATCTTCGATACTTTTCCTTTCGGCCTCTACTTTTTTTGCTTCCTCATAAGTCTCACCTAGCGTAGGTTTGGCCTTCATTTTGACAAACATGGCCAACTCAGGCCCTAGAGCTGAGGTATAATATTCAATCAGGAATTTATCTGAGGGTTTGTCAGCTTCAGAAAAATTCTTAAGATAGGCTGCGAATCTTTGGGTAAAAATATGCACCTTCTCTTTTCTTTCTTTCTTTAAGGCGAATAGTCCTTTCATAAGAGCTGCATGAGTTTTTTGGGTTGCATATTTACTTCTAAAAATCCTTTCAAAGGTATCCCAATCAGGGATAGAATTGGCAGGCAAACCAAAATACCATGACGCTACTATTCCTTTAAGTGTGTGTGGAAAAAGTGTACAAACCACATCCTCATATTCCCCAGCCCTTAATCCTTCTATTGCTAGATAGAAACTCTGCAAGTGGTCATCTACTAACATCTTCTCATTTGGATCAAACTTGGGTAGCATCTTTTCAAAAGATTGAGGTAAATCATGCAAAGGAGGTGTTAGGTTTAAAGGCGATCTGGCTTTCCAAGCAGGTGGTGGATTTGGTGGGTTGGGTGGTTGATTTGCGTTCACGCCTGCCATGATTCTTGGTGGAGAGTGAGGTGGTGAATGAATAGGAGTGTGAATAGGAGAACCATAAGGAGTATCAGGGCCTACTTGATTCAAAGGCTGTACAACTTCCTGTAATGCTACTTCTACTAATTCTTCCCAATATCCCACTAACACTGAATCTTCCAATATAGGACGATATTTCCTTTTATATTCTCTTCTAGGAAATTCAGGGATGATGGGTAATCCTCCAATATTCTTCACGTATTCCCTAGTGTGTCTTCTCAGATCATTAACAACTTTGCTTTCCACAGAATACAAATTTTCTCTACCTTTCTCTTCAGGAATTGGATTGGGAAACAGACTACCTTCTGAATTGTTACTGGTGGAATGATCTCGGGAAAATGAGTTTCCTCGCCCAACCATGCACTAGAGGCCCTCCTTCTAGCGCCAGAAACTGTTGAGGCTTGGAAATTCGCAGGCAACAACAGCAAGGGATTATCCCTAGTCAACGTTCCCAACTAGCCTATGACTGTTTGGTGTAGGGAATCCGTCCGGTTTGTGGTTCAGATACCGTAGGTCAAGTAACAAAAATAAAAGGTTTTACCAGTTGTGGCCCGGTCCACCATATATATTTTTGTATTTTTTGACTTTAAGTATGATATGCACATGCCTACCTAAGATGCAGATTGATAGAGAATGCAAGGAGTATTCACAATGTGATGCACAGGTTCTTACCTCTCATCTTAAACTCTCATGCATCTAAATCACACACACAACAAGAAATTAAAACTAACTACCTCACCTATCCCTAGGGAGCAAGCTTATTACTTATTAATGAGCAATGTATATTGTGCATGCGTCGTAAAAGAAATCACAGATAGCTGACACTTCTTTCCAAAACACATGAACATTTAAAGATATTTAACAACCAGATAGCCAATTGCTTATGAACGACATTCATCACTCATAGTGGAAATTTTCATAAAATGAACCAGGGATCATTCAGACAAGAACTTAGGTTCAAAGAGTTAGAACGATCTCACAGTTAATAGACAAAAATCTGAAAATGAAATAGTTCCCCTTCAACATTGTTCGTTTATCACATTTGAATATTCCACACAGCACCTTCTCCAACAGGAAAAATTTGCAATTTCTTATTGTAAAACGAAATAGTTCCTCTTACAAACCACAACTCACAAGTTTTTCCAGGGAAAAATCCCCCTATTCCCTCTAACTTTCCTATCTTTATACAAAAAACCCCCAAAACCTTTGGGTTCCACCTGCCCTTTGACCTTCTGGTTTCCTAGACTGTTTTAATCTCATAGTTTTGTTAGTTTGTGAGTGCTCATGATTTGTATAATGCGTTACATTTTCGGATTTCAACTTATGAGGACTTCATAAAACAGGACCAGATCAGTAACTGCTGAACCTTTTCCAAAAACGGGGCCTCTGTTGCTATTGATTCCACTTTGTCTTTTATTTGTCCCTTTTTTAAATCCGTTGATTTCAGAACAAACTTTGCTTATTGCTTTTAGCCAACTTTCCTCAGCTTTGTCCTTTAACTACGTCTTCTCACAGCAGCAAGTCTGAAGAATATTTCGAGTTCACCTTTATTTAAACAACATTTCATCATTAATTAGGATTGCATCTTTTCAATAAAATTAAACCATACTAACAACACAAACTGATTCTCAAAATGAGACTCTATATTGCACTCTTGTTGCGAAAGCCCTAATAGGAATAAAAAACCAACCAACGTCTGCACAGGGTTTAAAAATTCACAAGATAGTGGGGAAAACCTTATTGATGGCTTGAAACACTGAGACATCAGCCGAACAGTCTTACTTACAGCCACAATGGTAGGTTTCAGACGAAAAATGAGTTCTGCAGGACCGTTAAGCCTATCAGATTTGGAATAACTAAATGCCAAAGCATCGGGCGGTAAAGTTCCCTGTCGGTGAACGGAACGACATCAACGTCGAATGGTTAGCGCATTATGTAGCTGCAATAGCAGAAGATGAAAAGACTATGGGCTCGGCGGTCAAAAGACGAAAACGACGAAACCCAGACAAAGCATCGGTGAGCGAAGCGGTTATATGGTGGACACTTAGTTCGCTCGGGAGCCGCAATGGCGGAAAGCAAACAGACTATAGCCTTCGATCAAAATCATAAAATTTTCAATAAGGCATAGAAATCATCATGAGACGTTAAGTGTTCGGAAAAACTAAGGTCATGCAGCGGCCCCCCAAAAAAAAACTTGTCTTATTTCCTATGCAGCGGCTTCACAAAATCAAACAACCTTGACCCAAAATTCGATCAACCTATGATAATGCAAACAAGTCAAAACAACACAACACGACATCGAAGAAGTCAATGACTATCCTACGGAACGCTCATCGTTCAGCTTCCGCGACGGAGGCTCCCTAAGGAAACATGGCTCCGATACGTTGTTAAATGGCCTCCGAAACAGTTGTTAGAATGAGAAATATGCTTCCGAGAACAAAGAAAGAAATCGTAGATCAAAGGGAAAAAACCAAACTCTAAATTCCAAAACCCACATCAGTTTTAGACCTAAGCAATTTTCCAAAAATCATGAAGAGAGTTAACCTCAAAATAGTCCAAACTTGTAGCAAAAGGAAAAAAAAAACAGAGTTCATGGATCCAAACGATTCTAGGCAATGATAAAAATTAATAAGGGGGTCCAAAATTTTGAAAATTTGGGGAGACAGTTGCAGCTGCAACAATAGCTATGGTGCTTATCAGAAGACTGAACGGCAGGTCTTTGACCTATTTGGGGGACCGACGAACTTCGTTGTGATGGGAACGGGGTTTCTCCTTTGTTTGGGTTTCAGCCTGGGTTTCCTGGACCGGGGAGCGGTGAAGCCCTTGTGTCGAAACTGTTTAAGGTACTGGTTCACTGTATTGTGGATTCTTTTGACCGGTTTGTGGTTTACCTGTGAGGAGGGGTTTTGCTGGTGGCTGTTGGGGTCCTACTTGTCTCCTTGCAGGGGTATTTTTACTTCGAACCATCTTCTAAACTCTTGTTGGAGCTTGTTTGACTGATGGGTTGATGAATGTAACCCTCATTGGTCTCTAGGGTTTTGTTGGTGCACCTGTATTGCTGACCGGTCCATGGTGTCGGTACTCTTGAGGTGAACGTATGCAGCTGAAGCTACCGGTGGACGGGCACGCATCTCACCGACTCTCGGTTCTACTGTTAGGATTACCTAACTCTAGGTAATTCTGTTTCATTTTCTGACTACTCTTTTTTATTACTGTTTCTGGTCGAGGTTTTTGTGGCTATTCTTGGTGGGGTTTTTTGTGGCTATTCTTGGCTATTATATGGAGTTCACCCTCTTATGAGGGTTAGTACCAACCATTAAAAAGTTTGAACGTCTTTTTCGTTTGTTTCTGGTACTGTATGCGGTTTCTGCGGTGGTTTTTTATTATTGGTTATTTCCTTCTGGGATTATTTCCTTCATGGTTTCCCGTGAGCACTTGTTTGTAGAGCTTTGAGGCTGATTTTTGTCTTCTGGTATATTTATTATTTTACATTTATATTCCTGTCTGCTCCATTTTATGTGGTAGGGCTTGTACCCTGATTGTTGGGCTGTTTGAACCCTATGGTCACGGGGTTGTCCATCTTACTTCTGTTGGTACTCACTGTTCTTTATTGGTGTGGGGCCTGGGGTTGTATATCATGACTGTGTCTTTGGGCTGTAGATAGGATATTTTTGTTGTATCTTGCTGGTTGTTATTTATTCTATCCGTTGTGTATTTTGGGTTGCCTGTTTTGGCTAACCCCTGTTTTTCTCTTTGTCCACCCTTGACTGGGTCTGACCTGGGGGTGATCACGGGTATTGGTTACCCCTCTGTCTTGTGTCACTCCTGTGTCTGCCACTATTGTTAGCACTTTGCTTTATCCCGCTCCTTTGGGATATGGAGGGCCCGACCATTGGTAGTAAGCCTACACACCCTGGGAAGGGACGGCTTCATTATACATCACGTCAAAAGGATAAAGCCCTTAAGGCCTCTGAACATAAACCTTGTTTCCTTCTTGGACATGATGTATATTTGGACAAGGTGGAAACCCTTTGCCATAGGGCATTGATCGGTAGGCTGGAGTATTGCACCATGTCGAAAGAGGGATGGGTTGAATGGGAAACCTTACATTGGAAACCTCCCATTCATTATGTACCCTTGATTAGTCTATTGGCAAATAAATGGCTGGTATTTGTCTTCTTAGAAGAGTCTAATGCCTCCCTTATTCTGGATAAACTTTGGCCGGTACTTGAAGGTTTTGTTGTTATGAAGAAGTGGCACTCAGGTTTTGACCCTCTTACTGAAAGAGTGACTGTTAGACATCTCTGGGTCTTGTTACCTACTTTACCCTTTCCTCTCTGGAATAAGGATGTCCTTATAAATCTAGCTAACCCTCTTGGTCGATTTGTGGCACTTGAGAGGGAATTTCATCTTATTTATGATAAAATATTGGCAAAGATACCGGTTGAAGTGGATATCACCAAGGGTCTTATTTCTGAAATTGACATTGTGTGTGGTGATATTATTATCACCCAAAGATTGGATTATCTGCATATGCCATTCATGTGTAACTTTTTTCATGAAACAGGACACCTCCGGAATACCTGTCATAGTCTCCGTACTGGTCTACCTACCAGGAGTGGTTTTAACTTCATACCTGTCCCTGATTTGCCCTGTCCTAAATCTTGTTCCTAGCCTACTACTCCCCTGGAGGACTCCACTGACTCCACTGATCCGTCCTGTCCTGAATCTTGTTCCCAGCCTACTATTCCCCTGGAGGATTCCACTGATCATATTTATAATTCATCTTCTCCTTCCACATTTGATGACCTCTCAAAAGGTCAGCTAATGTACATTGAAGACATGGAAGCTGTTGCTATTCATTCACTTGTAGCATTGGTGGAGAACTTGGTCTCTTTAGCTCTGGATTTATCTTCTAAGCAGGTTGATGCTAATGGCCCTCCTCCCGTTACCTTGGAGCACTATCCCTCTCTCCCTCTGAGTTCAGCTGGACTGTCCTCTTCTACCACCCCTTCCTCTCCTGCTGGCTGCTCTATGCCTATTCCTTTAACCACTTCTTCAAGTCCTCCTGAACCTCCGACCTTCTAGGACCCTTCTCTACTTAATGCTCTCTCTATCTTCTCGGACAAGACTCCTTTATCCCCCTCCACCTTACCATTGGACTCTATCCGGTTTAAGAATGTGACCATCAGAAAATCAAAGAAGCCTCCTCGGGAAGGCACTGGGGACCTGAAGACTTACACCCCTCTCTCAACTTGTTTAAAGCAGGTAGCCAGACACTCACCTTCCTCTCCTGTTTCCTCTCAGGTACTTAGAGCATGTACACCTGTGGAGCCCACTTCTCCATGAAGATTTTATCCATGAATATCAGTGGGTTTGGGGGATTAGCCAAACAAAAATCCCTTGGTGTATTATTATCTGACCTTAGACCTGATATGATTCTCTTACAAGAGATGATGTGTTGTCATGCATAAGCTCTTTACCTGTTCTCTAAACTTAAGCCTAGTTGGGAATTCTGTGCTTCTGACGCTTTTGGTCTCTCTGGTGGACTACTTGCTCGTTGGGGACCTCACTTGGTCCGTTGCAAGGATTTTACTTCTCTGGATGATATTGTACTTAAATCTATCTTTAAAGGTCCAACAGAGACTTTAATTGTTATAAACTGCTACGGTCCCTATGTTCAAAGAACTACCTATTGGAACAACTTGGTGTCTGGAGGTCTTCTGGGACTGCCTAATTTACTACTAGCAGTGGATCTCAACTTCACTTTATCTTCTACTGAAGTTTGGGGGATTAAAGCTAGGTTGGATCCCTAGGAATCTTTCTTTTCCCAGCTTATATCTAGAAATAAGTTGGTTGATCTTTCTATGTACCCTTCTGCCCCTACTTGGAGAAATGGGTGCTCTGGGGCTACTGGTATTAGCAAAAGGTTGGACAGGTTCTTACTTTCCAAGTCTCTTCTTCCTTGTTTTTCCTTCTATAGGACCTAGGCTACTCCATCTGATGTATCAGATCACTACCCTATTTGTTTGGAATGGGGTCCAAAAAGCTGCACTCCTTGTAGGCCTTTCAAATTTAATAGATCTTGGCTGTTGGAGGAGGATTTTGCACATTTGGTCCTTTCTTCCTAGAAGGATCCTCTGGATTTGATTGATTATTTCCATATGGATGTACTCACCTTCAAGTTGTGTAGACTTAAAGGTTCTGTGAAGGACTGGGAAAGGGAAAAGAATCTTGAAAGGAAGTAGCAGATCTTGGATATAAATGAAGGTATCTCAAACTCATTACTGGAAGACTCTGGTATTTTATCGGCTCCAAATGCTGAAAAGTGGGAAACGCTTCAGGAAAGGAAGGGTAAATATTGGGACCATGAGATCACTACTCAAAGGCTGAAGAGTAGGGTACTGTGGTTAAATGAGGGGGATGCAAATACAAGATTTTTTCACTCCTTTGCATCTGCCAGAAGCAATACAAATGCCATTTGGTCTCTAAATGATCAGGAGGGAAACTTTGTTTCGGAGGACGAGGCAATTAAGCTTCTTGGAAAAAATCACTTTAGGGACCTTTTCAGTGATGACAAGTCCTTAGATATTGTAGATCAATTGAATGTTGTTAGGCTCTTTCTGCACATGACTACTGATGAAGATATTGATTGCTTTCTTAAGCCCATATCGGGCCCGAAAGTTGAAGCTGTACTCAAGGGGTTTAAGAAGGATAAGAGTCCTGGGCCTGATGGGTGGCCCGTTGAGTTCTTTCTGGCCTTTTTTGAACTAGTGGGGGAGGATTTGGTTCTGGCTGTGGAACAAGCCAGATTACATGGGAAATTCACGAGTGCCCTAAATTCTACTTTTTTGACCCTGATACCAAAATGTGAAAATCCATTGACTTTTGCTTATTTTCGTCCAATCTCTTTATGTAAGCTGGTCTACAAGATTATTTCTAAGACTGCTGCCATCAGACTTAATCCTATCTTAAACCGTTCTCTGTCAGCCCATCAATTTGGTTTTCTCAAGGATAGATAGATTACTGAACCAGTTGGTATTACCCAGGAATTACTATACTCTATTAAGACTAAGAATTCAAATGTCTTGGTATTAAAATTGGACTTGGTTAAAGCTTTTGATAGAGCCAATTGGACCTTCATCAGATTGCTGCTCATTCATATAGGTATCCCTCTTATGGGTGTCAATTGGATTATGGGTTGTGTCATGAGCTCCTGTTTTGCTGTATTAGTAAATGGAACACCCTTTGATTTTTTTCCTGCCTCCAGGGGGCTACGTCAAAGGTTGCCCCTTGTCACCCCTCTTATTCATTTTGATTATGGAGAGCCTCAGTCGTATTAGTATGGATGCACAACACAAAGGATTGATAATGGGTTTTCAGTACTCTCCTCATTTGTCCTTAACTCACTTGTTTTTCGTGGATGATGTTATTCTTATCGGTGTTGGTACTATTGAAGAATGGAGTGCTTATAAAGGTGCTCTTGATTTATTTTTTCGGGTATCTGGGATGTCTGTTAGCCCATTAAAATATTTTTTCCTCTATCAGAATGTGGATTCTGATATCAGGGGAAAAATAGCTGAGCTGTTCCCTTTTAGGATGGATCCTCTTACTGTGGGTTTTAAGTACTTGGACTATCATCTTAAACCTTTGGGGTACCACACCTCATATTTGAGATGGATGATCGACTTATTTGAAAGAAAAATACATAACTAGACATACAGGTATCTTTCTCTTAGTGGCAAAGTGGTCCTCATTAAAGCTGTGCTAACAGGGTTGGTTGTCTATTGGTTTTCTTTGGCTAGATGCCCTAAATCCATACTAAATGTACTATGTAAACTTATTTTCTCCTTTCTCTAGGGATCCTCTGAAGGACATCAAAATTCTCATCTGGTAAACTGGGAAACTCTTTCCTTACCTATTGAATTCGGTGGTTGGGATATCAAGAATCTTGAATGGTTTGGTATTTCTCTGAGACTTAAGAGTATGTGGCAACTACTTACTGGTACTAGGATCTAGAGCAAGATTATTGTCCATAAATACTTAAAGAACAGACCTCTTGAAGATTGGATACGTGGCCGGACATTCAGTATTGTTGGTACTTCATACTTTTGGAATGGGTTTATAAGGATATTTGAGTGGATTACCTGTCAGCTGGGATGGAAGGTGGGTAATGGATTAAAAATCAAAGTGGGCATTTACCCCATTGTAGGGTACAACTCGCAGTATTTCCTTTCTGAGGAGCTCAGAGAATATATCACTTACCCGGGGATTACATATCTTGCATAGGCTCAAAACCTGGATGTTTGTGGTACGGCTGGACCAGATTGGTACTCTACCTTAGACCTGCTATTGGGGGGAGAGTGGGATACTCAGTGGTCCTCCTATGTAAAAGGCCTGTCTCATGGGGGCATAAGGATTGGACATACTGAGGAAAGGCTGTTATGGATGTTTGATGAGCAGATGGGTAAGGTGACAGTAAAGAAAGCTTATGACTTTATTGTCTCAAATCACAAATCTGTTATGGAAAATGATATTATGATGAAGATTTGGTACTTTAATATTCCCCTTAATATTAAGTGTTTTGTGTGGCTCACTTGCAATAAGAAAATTAATACTTGAGATAATTTAAGCAAGAAAGGATGGATCGTTCCTAATAGGTGTTGTCTCTGCAACGAGGAAGCAGAATCGGTTGATCACCTATTTGTTAGCTGTCATTTTTTGAAGGAAGTGATCTATGGGATCAACTGTATTTTTGATGTGAACATTCTATGGAATGCCCCTACTTTTTGGGAAAATCTCTCTATTTGGGTATCCAATAGGGGTTCTTTACTGTATCTGCCCCTTTTCCTTATGTGGAATATTTGGAAGGCTAGGAACCGTTTGTGTTTTGATGATCAGAAACCTATTATGACTAGCCTATTACATATTATTTTTGTGGAGGAAAATACCTTTAAGCCTCTTTAGAAGCATAGGCATAAAATTAGGAACATTGTGAAGTCTCCTACTTCTGTTTTTCCTATGATCTTTTTTGATGGTGCAACTGCAAATAACATAGGTGGAGCGGGATTTTGTCTTTGGTTGAATGATCATCACCTTCTTGCTTTCAAACTTGGATGTGGCAACTGCACTAATACTAGAGCAGAACTCTTAGCACTCTGGGCATTACTATGGGTCGCCAAGGATATTGGCTTGCCTTACCTACATATCTTTGGCGACTCCTCTGTGATTATAAACTGGGCAAAAAAGGAATCTACCCTAGACATGGTGAATCTTGAGGCTTGGTGCTTCAACACTAGAATTCTCATGTCCTCTTTTACTTGGGTGGATTTCAGTCATATCTATAGGGAACATAACAAGAGGGTAGACATCTTATCCAAGGAAGGATTGAACTTGGCTCCAGGCCATCTCTTATTGAATCATTTGGAAATGAGATTATTGGGGTTGACTCATCATAGCTTTTTTAGAATATGCTCATTCTATTACAGTTTTATTTCTCATGATTCATTGAGCTACTATCAGGTATTGTTGAGCAAGCTACTACATGATACAAGAGTCACTCTACTTGCTTGGATAAGATTTCTGGGCTCTTGTTATTTTCTCTAGGGACATAGATGACTGATACTATAAAACTCTCTTATGAGAGGGATATTATGTAGTGATTCCCAAGTTCTTTGGGTACCTCTGATTTTCTGTTGTTTTCTATTTTGATTATGACGTATGTATGTTGGATTTGGAGACTGTCACCTTTTATTTTTTTTTGTGCTGACCCTTGGGGTATTTCTGTATTGATTGAAGATGTAAAAGGTTCCTTTGATTCAATGAATACCAAGGAATGGTTTTTTTGACTGATAAAAAAAAAAGGGGCTTTGCTTTGATGGGAGATAAAAACTTGCGGGAGTTAGTGTCGTGTAGATGAAGTTTTATTTCTATGTATTTGGGCGAATTTTTTTTTCAATGCGAAAAAAGTACAATTTTATATTAAATAAAAGTTGTCTTATATATAATTTTTTTTTCAAAATGGGTTCAATATTTTCTATTTTTCACAGTTAAAATGGACTATAGCATAATAAAAAAACCTTTGGCATCAAATTACCCAAAATAGGAGAGCCTTCAAAATTCACTACGGTTGATTATCCAAGAACAAAATACTTTGCTCAAAAATACATAGAAACTTGAGCTACAATAAATAAACAAGACCAAATCAAGAAATTCCCATCTCGCCCGACCGAGAAAGAGAGCTATTTATCCAAACCTCATAATGGATATAGCCATTCATTTCCCCTATCCATTTTTTTGATAGTCTATCAACAATGCAATTGAGTTCTCTATAAATATGATGGAACGAAATGCCACTAAAATTAGAGATCAACATTCTAACTTTCATCATCCTAGGATCCAAAAGTAAGGATTGTAGATTTGCAAGTCCTAGTGCCCAACTAATCATAACTTGAGAATACCTGACAATCAGAATATCCTTAATCGTGCAATGCATATCCATAAAGAGAATTCCCCACAAATCCAGAAGCTCTGCTTTGGTATTTGTATGTATTCCTTCCCTCATCCAACCCTTGACTTCAAAATTAGGACTGGTTTTTAGTAACATACCTACCCCACAGACGCATTCCTGCTCCACACCATTAGAAAAACCCACAGGAAAAACCGAAAACAATGAAGGGAACCAAAGAGCTCTAGGCTCCTTAGGCGTCTTCTTTTCTATCCACTTTGAAAATGAACCCACAATCTTGGAGGTAACTAAAACATGATCACACACCTTTTATTCAAATATAGCCTTGTTACAAGCCTTCCAACATTCCCATAAAATAAAGAAAGAAAGAGGTCTAAGTAATTTCTCCGCTCTGTACCACCCATAGAGATTGTCTTCCAAGGATGGACTATCCCAAGTCATGAAAAATCTGAAGTGTTGTTTCATGTCCATCGAAATATCCTTAAAGAGAGAACAAGAGAAAAAAATATGTTGAACAATTTCCAGATTTAATTTACAAAAAATACATTTTCCAGGTCCATAAAAACCTTTTAACTACAAAACATCCCAAGTAAGGATGTTCTTTTTTAAACAAAACCACATGAAGGTTTTGATTTTTAATAGACAATTCTCTTTCCATAACCACTTGGTCTGCCAAGAAGAAAAATCAATGTTTTCCTTCTCAATGATCAAGTCGTAAGCCAACTTTGCAGAAACTTCCCTAGAGTTGTTGTTTTGAACCCAAACCAACTTGTCTACCTTATTAGTAAAGAAAATACCTTCATGAACTAATATGTCAAAATATCTGTTCCATTCTTCCACTAAATGACCATTTAAATTCAAATCTTGACCTCTCAACTAGTGATCAATACCAAATTCCCCTCCTTTCCAATCCTACTTCAAAACAACAATGCTCTTGCTATGTAATTCTGTAACCAGATTCCTATACAATTTATAACCATCATGCATACCCACAATATTATCAATTCCTATATTAACTTGATTTTCACATCCAATGGACCATGAGATGGCCTGGTTGATAATAGGATATCTTTTTAAAAAATTGTTCCAGATATTTGGAGCATTAAGTTGTTTCAACCTGTAATTCTTGAACCAATAATCCAGACCCATCATGTTTAAGTATTTTTCCTTAGTGAATTCCCCCCATAGACCCGTATTAAAAAGACCTCTACAAAATATTTTTGCATAAAGGGCTTGACTAAACCATAACAATTTTTTTACTCCCCAACCCCGTTTGTTTTTTAATCATGATAATACCCACCAAGCAGATAAGTGGAACTTTCCAGTATCTAAATTACCCAACCATAAGAACTGAAACATTAATTTTTTGGTTGCTGAGATCACTGAAACTGGAACAACATATAATGAGAACCAGAAATTTGGGATACTTTGAAGAATAGAGGAACCATCAATTTCCTAATTGTCGAGATCAATGAAACTAGAACACAATATAATGAGAACAAAAAACAAGGGATACTTTGAAGAACAGAGGAAACCAATGTTAACCTTCCTCCCAAAGGCATATATCTAAAAGAACAACAATTTATTTTCCTATGAATCTACCAACCAATCCTAATCTTTCATGCAATACCCATTTGGTTTTATATAAAAACCAATGTATTTGAACCCCTCCTTGAATTCTACCATATTAAAGTTTAAAATATTAGAGATTTGGATTCTTAGGTCCTCACCGTCGCAAACATACATAAATCACAATTTATCAACACTAACCTCTAGGCCCAAAGCATCACAAAATAGAGTAATTATTTCCTTAAAATATCTCCATTCCACAATAGTTCATTTCCCAAAGAGAAGCACATCATCAACAAATAAAAGGTGAGTAATTATCTCAGTCCCATCAATTTTAATCCCCCCTATATTCTTCTTCTCCTTTTCATTTTGAATAAGGAAGTTGAGTCCTTCAATAGAGAGAATAAATAAGTATGGGGATAGAGGAAAACCTTGTCTAATTCCCCTATTCCCATAGAAAAAGGAAGTAGGTGACCCATTGATTAGGACCACAAACCTTGTAGACGAATCACAACCCTTAATCCAGGAGGAGACCTCATAAAACAAACATGATCAAATGAGAATAAGTCTAAGGTATGACCAATCGATTCGATCATAAGCCTTAATTAGGTCCATATTGAGAATAAATGCCTTATTTTTGTTCTTTTTTAAGGAATGGATACATTCCTGGGAAATACCAACTACATCAAGTAATTGTCTGTTTGGACAAAAACCAAATTGATTATCGGAAATAAACTTGCCCAGAAAATGTTTTAACTTTCAACAATATTTTTTGTTATTATATTATACAAAATATTACATAAGGAAATCAATCGACAGTTGCGGAAAGTCTCAAGCTTGTCCTTCTTCATAATTAGAGGAATGAAAGTAGTATTGAAATATCCATGAACCCCCCTCGCCCCCACAACTCTTCTAGACTCATCAACATCTTCAGTAATCTCATTTCCCATGAGGTCATAAAAATGAAAGTAAAATTCCACCATCTGCTAGTCCATATCGGTGCTCTTGTCCTTGAAAGTTTGATAATATGATCTTGAATTCCTCATACGTAAACTATTTCCCAATCCTCAAACAATCCTCTTCCTCAGAAAACCAGGGAAAATTCTTTATAATTTTTAGTTGATTAACCAAACTAGAAGCTTGAGGCTTTGAAAAAATACCTTCGAAAAAAATGATAGTAGAATTGTTTAAACCCTTAATATTAGAAACCATCTCACCTCGAGAACCTTTTAATTCCCAAACATAATTTGCAAGTCTTCTCTGGTTGGCATATCTATGAATTTTTCTTTGTATTATTGTCTCGATATTCCAACCAAACCACCCTACTTTTTAGCCTCCAAGTTTCTTCCTTCTGCTTCAACAACTTTCTCTTATTTATATCCAACATCAATAATATTTCTTTTCTTTCAACAGAGAAAAAAACATCATCCACCACATTAGAGAGTCATTGATATTCGTCATCAATATTCACCAGTTCTTTCTCATTCTCTTATTTTCCCTCTTTCTCCCATTTATGAACATCTATTTTTAACCAATTTAACTTCTTCATCAAACTACGCATAGGAGACATTCCAACCTCCACATTCATATTTTCCCAAGTATCATGAATGAAGTTACATAAATATTTTCCCTCAAGCCACAAAGGATTGAACTTGAAGGGATTTTGAACAAGTTCATTTTCAAAATCTAGTTCCAACAAAATAACCTTATGGTCTGAAAAACAAGTTGCATAATCCCAAGTTCCGAATCTTCCAAAGTGATCACATAACAACTGAATCATTCGAAATATGTCCAGATGTTTAGCCACACCCGCAACACCACATCGACCATTAGACCAACTTGGAACAAGGACGTTTGGAACAATATTAATAAGATTTGCAGATTCAAATAAATATAGGAAATAATATGCAAGTGGATCCATAGAGTTTCCCCCACCCAAAACTTCCTTCAGAGAAACCACAAGGTTTAAATCTCTTTCCAGAATGAGGGCCTTATTTTTTATAAGAATCCACTATAGAACTAGATCCCAGAAAATGTGATGGTTTTGATAGGGGGCATAAACATTCAATATATGAGCTACATTTTTATACCCTTTTAATTTACCTCCGAACATGATACCAACAATAGTGACAAATTCCTTCAAGTTCGCCACATCTGGATTCTAGGCGACAAGAGTGCCACCTAAAAAACCTACAACATCCAATGCACAAACACACTAGGTTGGTTTTATTTTAAGGAAAAAAATTACATGCATTCCCAGCTGATAACATAGTTTCTTGTAACATTAGAAACCCTGGTTGCATTTTCCCAATTAGTTGTTTTAGTGAAGCTCTCTTAGGGCCACTGCCAAGGCCCCAAATATTAAAAGAGACCAAGATCATTTTAAAACATCACCATGGGATGCATCTTCTCTAAGAGACTAAGAGACCACATGACATACCTCATTTGAGAGACATGGTAAACCCTTATGAGTCATAGAAGAGACCCGAGGGTTTTGACCAACTTGTTCCACCCCTTCACCCAAAACACCCTCCCCAGTCATCTTCCTATTTTTAGCCTTTCTATTATTTCTAATAGAAACATTTTGATTATAGATAGAAGAAATGGGAAAAATACCCAGTCCATTAGAAGATGTTGAAAATATATTAAGAGGTAATTTCCTCCCTTCTGATATGGTCAGAGGATCATCCTGAATAGGTGAAGATGAGATAACTAAGTCAAGGGAGATCTTACGATTTCCCACCAATGTGATAAAGTCACTGGGCTGAAAAATCGAAGTAGAATTGATAGGTATAAACCTTTCCTCAGTGGTGTCTTCTTGAGAATCAACACGCACAACCCCCTTACCAGGGTTATCTTTGACCAAAGACACCTCATTCTCTACCAATAATTAATCCATCATATATTTCACCGAACCCTCACCTAAACCTTTCTCTACCTCTCCCAATCCAGAAAAAGATAACGATCCCTGAATATATTCAACTCGTAGAAACTTTAAAAGCATAGGAAGAGAGCTGGAAAACATACCAACAAAGGTCGACACCGAGGATTTAACCAGAGGAATCAAGAATTTGATATTAGATACCACATATTCAGCAGAATGTTAGCTGCTTTGACCTCCTTTGAACTCAATAGATTCACAATAACCATTTTACAGTTTGCTTTTTGGTGGCCCGTTCGCTTGCAATTGAAACATCTAAAAGGGATACACCAATAATTTAGCTTTTGGTCAAATGAACCTCCATCCCACACCACTTCCAACTCTTATAAGAGACCACCTTCCAGGTCAACTTCAACCAGAACATGCAGATCCTTTTTCTCTCCCCCCATAATACATTCCTCCTCAATCATAATAAATCTTCCAATAACATTCACCACCCTAAAGAAAGCTTTAATATTCCAACAAAAAGAGGGAATCCCGAAAAGATAACCCATAGGTGACAATGAGCCAAATTTATTTTCCATGGATCAAAATCCATCTTCCATTGAGCGAAGACCAATTATATTCTACCAATGACACAAAAAGGTCGTTCAATGGCCTTCTAATCCTCAATAGATAGAAAATGAAAGACTAACCAACCATTAACAAGAATCCTGACCCTAGGCATATTTGAAATGTAGGGTTTCTATTTACCATGAATCTAGGAAAGAATTTCCTCCCTTGATAACTTAATGTATTCAAATATACCAACTAGATCACTTTCAAATAAGGCTTCCACCATATCACAGGTCACGTATCAACCCATTACACACAATGACCTACCCTTCTTTACCCTTTCGAAGTTCAACTGACCATTATTTTGATTGCACCTTGGGGATGCCCCTACTACAACTTTGCAAGACCGACTTTGAGGGTTTTCCAAAAACACGGGAAATTTTGTAATACCATCCCCCTCAACAAACCCTACAGTCTTAGACCCAAGGAAATTCAACCGCTTAACCACACTGTTTGGTTTATTAGTTTTTGATCCAACACCTACATCCTCAGAACGTGTAGGCATAGGAGCATCTAACTTAATCCAAACCCTACCATCTAACCCACACCTTGATGTAGTGACAATTGAGAGAAAAACGATTGTCATTGAAACATCAGGTACATCTATGGCCCATTTGTCACCTCCACCCTATAACGAAACCACAACCATGAAAATGAAAAATGTAAAAAACCGCAAATGTAGAAACAATTCAAACTTGAGTGCAATGCAAAAATAAAAATTCCCACTTCTTTTAACCTGGTTAGTACTAGGCCGAGTAAAGAACTTAGTTGGAATCCAGAGCCATTGCATTCAATCTCATATGTAACTAGCTAGGGTTTTTCCTCATCCCATCCATGGAACTTGCCCTTCACGTGGTTGTTGCTTACACTGTCACCTTCAAATGTTTCTCTCATCATCGATAGCCTCTTAGGGTTCTCTTATAGTGGTGAAAACTTGTACTCAAGACCTCCAATTCTTTCCATTTTTATTTCTCGATTTACAGAGCTTCATTTACCAAAACTAAAATGTGAAATATCTCAACCTAGTAAGATGATGAATCCAAAAACCATTTGTTGGATGCAGTACAATATACGTATGATTGTTTTTAGCATTCAAATAAAGAAAAAACTAAAGAAAACTCTGGGGGGACCTTTTCATCAATTTGTAGACACTATATATTATTACGGAAAGAAACTTCCTATGGCTTGGGGTGTACCACAATAGACAGCTAGACACCAGAAATAAATCTTTCCCAATATGCAAGAGAAACCAAACATATAACACTAAGGGATATCTAATCATACCTTGTTGCGAACAGTTGAAGTAGATCCCCATTGAGCTTTTCCAATTCATGCTTGCATTAGCGATCCACTCTCAACAACAACAAACAAGACAAGCATGCTCTATAATAGTGTGTTAGACCTACTCTAGCATATATATTCAAAAATGTAAAAGCAATTAAACACATCCATGGATTCAATATTCATTCAAATGCACATTAATTGGACATGAAAATATATTTCTATTAATAAAATCAGAGATTACAAGAGTGAAAACCTCTATCAGCATGTCTACGAACTAGAGAAACCGAGTACTCCACCTGGGCCTTCACCACCTCAATCCTCCATCTCTTGATAGCAAGCGCATATGACAAAGGCAATATTGGGAAGAACACAAAGTGCTCCAAAGGGACAAAGGGATGCAGACTCAAGTATAAGCAAACTAAGGCAACAATGGACTATAGTTTCTTTGCTCTTCAATTCCTCTTCCTCAATGTATCCAAGGGGTTCCTCATATAACACTCCAAAATGGTAATGAAGGGTCGAATCCGAGCATTCTCAAGGCATTTGGAAGGCCAAGAGTCAATTTATTTGGACTCATATCAGCAAAATTACAAAAATGTTTGGATTTATGCACACATCCCGATGTACCTAGGTTTGAGGTCAAAAGTCGCATGTACACACGAGTATGGGGTTAAAATTCGCGTACAACAATAACCAAGGTTTTTTTAGGGATGATATTGGAACATCAAAGGATAATATAGGTCCATAGGGTCTAAAGACTCTGCAGAGGGACAGGGAAGGCCATAAATATGTGATCATCCATGTTTGATAAAATCAGCTATAACAGATGCCCCCTAATGTTTGAGGTCAGAGGGGTAACATGATGGCCGAAATACATTATAAAATCCATCCTAGAAGTGGAGTAATGAATACCTAGGTGATAGAATCACCCACTAATCAGTACAATACAATGATAAATCTCTGCATGTGATTGAAAATACATGGAGCAGTCCCAAATACATAAGAGTACAATGGCCATGAATAGGCATGATATACAAAAATGTGTCATGTGTGGTCATCGCCATGTACAATATACAATAGATCAGAATATTCAAAGTGGATGAATATATACAATAGATCAAGGTCTCCATAATGGATGAAGATATACAATGGATCAAGATCTCTATAGTAGCTGAAGATATCTGATATACACTGGAATCAAATCACGAGAGATGAAGTCTCATGAACACTGAAATGATCAAAGAGGTAGCATATATGGAATGCAACCAATATGGAAGGTATTCTACATGAAATGATACAAGTACATGTCCTACTATGTGAATAGATGTGTGGAGGTTGAACATAGTAGTCCATCATTTGATTACCGATCATTGATATATACCGTGTACAAATGTGAGATCACCCACCGATAATGAAAATGGGAATCAAGGTACAGAGTGAAATATAACAAGAGTGAATAAATGTGTTGAGCTCGAACACTTAGAAGAATCCATCGATCATGGGACATTGATGTATTCCAAAAACTGTCAATGGAGAGAGAATCTACCACTGATGACTATAAGTCTCAAGGCACTCAAAGGGCTCTAGACTCCTATTCCAGATTAAATGATATGATGTCGATGGATTAGCATCTGCTGTAAGGAGGGAATTAAGGAATCCCCCATCAACCAACACGAGGTACTCAGCAATGTTGTATAATGTGAAAGTAGTAGAACAAGATGTACATGAAATAGTAGCAGTAATGGGAATGGTCGACATGTAAAGTCAATATAACCGAGGAATGGCCAACTCAGGAAACATGGCCTCAAAAAAGAGAATAAAGGAAAATGGTGATTGAAGGTAGGAAACATGGCCTCAATATGAAAACTAGGACATCTCTGTGACACAGGAGGCATCAACAGAGGCTCCATAGGGACTGGAATCTTAGCCAGTCGATGGAGATAAACTCAGAGTAACGAGTATAGCTCCTAAAGTCAAACTAATAACCCAACCGACGGATGTGATATAAAGTGCTCTGTTCGAAGGAGAAACGACTCAACTATTTCCAAAGATAACATCTTTTCCTGCCAACTTTTTGGTTTTTTAATTTTTGGGGACTTTTTTAGATATTTTGAAAAGCTTGAAAAAGATTAAAAGTGATTTATAGTACAAATCTAGGAGGAGACGAGTGTCAGGGGGAAAGAAAACTAGTTCCAAGTAGTGGAACATGCCTATGCTTAATGAAAGGATATATGTGCAGTGTAATGACACTCAAGGGAAGGTCTCCTCTTGGTAAAAGGGATGATCAAGCTACAAAAGATATGTAAAAAGGATTTGCTTGGCTAGACATGAGACAAGCTTGGGCTATATGGCTGATAACTCAAAGTCAGGGAGTCGACATAAAGCTCAAGAAGGAAAGAAAACTCATGAAAATGCAATTACAACTTGATATATACAAGGGATTCTTGATGGAATGGCCAACATAAAGCTCAAGAGGAGTATGAAGCTCTTGCTCAAGGACATGGTAGGGATAAAAAGGGACTCCTGCACCATAAAGGAGAAATGTCAGCATGGGTACCAAATGCAATATAGGATCTAACTAGGGTACCCATGTATGGGAACACTCTACCATCCACATAACACCACTTCTAAAAGCAACATGAAGGTTCTATGACATCATGGAATGGGTTCGTACCTAAGGTTAAGATGAAACGGTCACAAGGTTATGCAAAATGCAAGTGGATGTGAAATCTTAACCTATATGCCAGATTATACATGATACCTATAATAGACACGAATAGGTTGAAGTCTCAGTCAAACTGCACTCAAGACGGGCTCCTACAACATCATATTAGTCCAAACAATCCAAAATGGTCAGACACGGTAAAAAAATATAGGAAGTGGGTAAAAATTTCAATTTTTTTCTATAAAATAGTGAAAAATTAAAAAATTTCTTACCATTTTAAAATTCACCCACCATAGTGCTTTTGTGTCTAGAATTTCAAGAGCTGATTCTGGGAGCTTTGTCCAATGAAATCACTCCGCATTTGGTCCAGGTAATTACTCATGCCCCCCTCTTTCACTTTTATGTAATTGTTTTTTATTTTAGTGGTCAATTTTTTTTATTTAGGCCATCCCAAGCTGTGCGTTTCATCCCATGTGGAAATCGGGTATTTTTTCATGTATAGGGATGGGTATACATGGAAAATACCACGATACCCGCGTACATACACGGGTGTTTTGCAAACAACCGCATATAGGGATGTTGAAATATTGTAACTTCGAAGAATATTCTATATGTATCTTTTTGTGGTCCTACCGGGAGAACCACTTGTATTACATTGTACCCCGATGCTCCTAATCGAAAGATCTAATAAGAGTCATGAGGTAGTCCCCTCTAATTGTAAAGGTGGGTCATTAGCACCCCAGTGTGGTTACTTGAGCCTACATTTGTAACTCGAGCCTACATGATTTAACTCGAGCCTACATGTCAAATGAGTTAACTTAAGTGAACGGATAAATATAAATAGAGGTGTAGTGCTCCTCATTAGTGACACACACTCTCACTTGTGTAGCGCATCAGTGGAGAAGAGAAGTAGATGGAGAAGGAGGAGGATGAGGCTTTGATCTTCTTGCTGGTTTTATCTTTTATCTTTTTGGGGCATCTATATTGAGGAAGCTTTTGCTGGGTTTTTCCCTTTAGGGTTTTCCCAGGATAAATATTTGTGTTCCTTTTGTATGGTTGTGCTTGTCTATCTTTCAGTGATCCTGTTTATATGCTTTTGTTATGAAATAAAATACTAATGTCTTAGCTAAGCATATGGAAATTTAACAAGGGACACAAATGTGATTTTCAAAGGAAAATACTTATGAAACTCAAAAATGTTTGTGCAAGATGGTGCTAGAATGGAGAGAGAGGGAACATGGTGATGTTGAAGAGGTAGTGCAAGGAGATCTAATGGCTCAACAAGCGCCGAGGGATTGTGGGTTATACAAATTTTGTCACCTTGGAAGCTTGAGGGATAAACCAAGGCTACTCCAGCTGCTAGTAGACTAATGTGATATAGACTCTGAGTCCTTTCAGTTAGATTGGATGTCACTCAACATCGAGGTTGAGGGAATATATTTTATGATAGTTTTGTCTCGACGAGGGGAGGTGGTGAACCTCTGATCCCGCAGGCTAGGAGGCATGATGACTATAGAGGAGTACATAGCTGTGTATTTCCTACCCGATATAGAGAAGGTTGGGAGTCAAATCTCAACAAACGTAGTTCAGAACTTGGGTTTGAAAGCCCTATTATTGGTGATGGGCAGGATCGTAGGTTTAGCATCACTCCATCAGGCCTCAAGGCCAATGATGTTCTATGCAGTAGAGTGCATGCGACCTATGATATATGAATGGAGTACCTCCCTGCTAAGGAACATGAAGCCACAAATCAGTGATTCCAATATGAGTAGGGTACGGAACTTTGGTTTTGACAGCATATTGAGTGCATTATTTTTTGAGAGGGTGTCGGGGCTAAGCCCTAGAGTTGACATTGTTCCACACGGAGTTAGGGATCTGGATAAGCTACGCTGGCCCCATGCCATGCAGATACTGAGAGGGGGAAGGGTGGCTAACCCCTATCCAACATATGTCTTCCTCTGGTGGAGGAGACATATCATCTCCATAGACAACTACCCCTATGCAGGGTTAGACTTCCGCGGAGATCCAAACATGACCGAACCCCAACTCACTTTTGTTTTTTGATTTATTATTTTTTTTGTATTTTTTGATATATGAAATCAAAATACATGTTTTTGGTGTGACGGAACATAATGAAACTCTGTCATGTACATGCAAATGTGGGATCACGATGGCCAAAAGTATTTCCTCGTCATCGACGGAGGGGAAGAGGTGATGAGATTATGGGTGTGGACGCAGAGCGAACGCTCCAAATCATCCACACAAACTTCATTCGCTTGACACAAAGGGTTTCGATGGCACAAGTTGAGGAATTTCCTGACGCTATGCAGCGCCAAGTGGTTGGAGTACCTGTGATGTCCCTTTTTTTAATTTTTTACCAAAATGCCCAATTTTCCAATTTTTCTCAATTTTGGCTCTTGATTAGTTTTGGTGTCTTGGTCTCCAAATCAGCCCAATATATCCCAAATATTTAGAGAATTTGTATGACTGATATAATAAATTTATTATTAGGTTCAGGGATGTATTATGGCCCTCCAATCAGTTCTGCAATTATATATTAAATTCTGAACAAGATAGGTGATTTTACTAGCAATTTTGGGTTCAAATCCCCCCGAGGTAAGTGATAGAAATGGCTTCCCAAATGTGAAAAAACCCACTAAAATTATTAAATTGAAATAGGGGATGTGTAGAAGACATTATCATAGAATCATATGTATACCCAATCGAATTATCATGTCTGTTATCACTTCTTCCAATCATATGTATAAAACTAGTTTTGGACCCTTGGGAAAATGAGGTGTAGTTTTCCCCAAATGCTATCAAATCATACCCAATGGACACAAATGATCAGTTACTAAACATGAAACCCATAATACACTTTAATGAAAGTCCATTCATTCATAAATCATCAATATTTCTTACATCCATTCGAATCCATCAAGATTACAAGAGTTTACAACAAGGTAGTCGAGAAATGGCACCGTTTCTTCATTATTAAGAAATAATACATGATATTTTTTGGAATTTAGACCTGATATATTTATGAAATTAAATAACAGATAATATACATCAAAATACAAAATACTGAATCAATATAATCTCCCTCAAAAAGGTGAATAGCTCACCAAGTGTGCCTCACTCCATAGAGCTGAAATATGGTGAGAAAACTTGAGATGGAAGGAAGAAAAAGCTGAAATTGATGTGTCCACGAATTTATGTAGCTTGCACCTATACATTATTACTCCATTTAATCTCCTTGAAATACCTAGGTGGCCTCTCCAAACACCAACTAGGATGGGAATCTTTCACCCTCAAAATTGGCTAAGTCATGAACTAGTCTTCCACTAGCTCTCTCTCTTCTCAATAGCAAATTTCACAAATGATAAAAAATGTTCTTCTCATGGCTGATCCCTGTATTTTATAAAAATTATTTTTCTTCTAAGTTTCCAAATCCATCCATAAACCAAATCCAAGTCGAATTGGTGTGGCTTCTCATGCTATGCCATGTGGCCTCTCTCTTCACCTTCCCTCTTCTCCCAAATTGGAGTATCTTGTCCAACTCCCAAATTCTATCCCTAAGATGCTATATTCAGTCCTAAAATGTCAATATGTCAGTATTTCAGCCTTCATATCTGACATGTGTCGTAAGTACCATAGAATCTCATCATTGGGGTCATAGATGTCATAAATGTAAGGGGAATCTAGCCAAATGTCCATGAAACCCCCATTTGGCTCTTCCTCTCCCATGTAAGTTACAATTCATCCCAAATTTGACCTATGAAGTATATGGACAAGTATATTAACCTCATAATCCATCCCAAAACATTAGGCTTCCCATAGATTCAAAATTACAAGAGGAGGATGCCATTTAACATAGGAATTCTAGCTTGAGTGGGCCCCATAGTCTCCATGTGTATCCATTTCCCATAGCCATTTCATTTTTAACTTGAATTAATTTAATTAAATCCATTAAATAAATATTTATTCCTTCTAATGTCTAAACACCATTTATTATCTCCCTTATTAACTCCCCAATGTTTCCACCCAACCTAGGGAACTAGTAGAATTGATGGAATTTTCTCACTATGCAATTATTTGAATGGGGACATTACAGTCCTCCCCACCCAATATTTCTTGTCATCAAGAAATTTCAGATTTGGATGCTGAAAAATATTCTCCTCTTCCCATGTGGCATCTTCACTTGGTAAATCCTTCCATTGCACCAAGTATTCTTTGATTGTTTTGCTCCTCAATCTTCTCTCCCTTGTCTTCAAAACTTTTTCCAGAATAAGTGTGAGTTGTCCTTCATCATCCAAATGAGGGAGTGTATCTGAAATTACAATTTTCTGACCAATATATTTCTTGAGACAAGAAACATGAAATACAATATGAATTTTACTCCCTTCCGGAAGTTCCAACTCATATGTTACTTCTCCAATTTTCCGGATTACCTTGTAGGGCCCATAGTATCTTGGCTTTAGATTTTCTGCTCCATTTCTTTTGAGGGATGTTTTTTTTGTATGGATCCAAAATCAAATACACTAAATCATCAACCTGAAAGGTCCTTTCCTCTCTATGTTTATGAGCATATTGTTTTTGCTGGTTTTGGGCAACCTGCAAATTGTCTTTTAAAAGCTTTAAAATTTCTTGGCTTTCTTCCACCCAATATTTAGATTTTGGAGATCTACTATCACAAAATATCATATCATAAAATGTAAGGGCATCATAGCCATATAATTCTTTGAAAGGAGACATACCTATTGACATGTGAAAGGTTGTGTTGTAGCAAAACGCACCCAAGTGTAGCCATTTTGTCCAAGCTTTTTGTTGTTCTCCCACATAGTTTCAGAGGTACCCTTCCAACAATTTATTCACCCTATATGTTTTTCCATTAGTTTTTGGATGGTAGCTTGTACTTTGAGTCAATTTAGTTCCCACCATTATGAAACTTTCTTTCCAAAAAGCACTCATGAATCTAGCATCTCTGTAACTCACAATGCTCTTGGGGAGCCCATACAATCTGAAGATTTCTTTGAAAGAAATATCAGCCACTTGTGCAGCACTAAAATACAATGTAACAGAAAAGAAATGAGAAAAATTAGTCAATCTATCCACTACCATATATATGCAATCCTTTCGCAAATATTTGGGCAAATTGGTGATGAAATCCATCGATATACTGTCCCCATTTTTGCTCTGGAATGGGAAATGTTTGTAATAAAGGAGCAGGGTGTGTGATTTATGATTTGTTTTACTGACATACCTTACATTCATTCACATTATTCTGAACATATTCCTTCATATCCTTCCAATATAACCTTTTCCTTAGTTTCCTATAGGCTTTGAAGATCCCCGGATGACCTGCTAGTGGGGAATTATGTGCTTCCTGCAAAGCTTTGTTATTAAGATTTGAATCTCGAACCAAATAAATTCTTCCCTTATAATATATGAGCCCACTCAAAATTATGTATTTATCATGTCCCATGATTCCATCTAATACATCACAAGCAAATTTATCTTTGGCATATTCAACTAGTAGCATGTCTTTCCAATTTTTAGCAATGCCCATAAGAGAAAAATAAGGTCTTCAAGATAATGCATATGATACAATGTTATTATTTCATTTAAAATATTCAATATCAAAATAATAAGCTTGGATATTTCTTACCCACTTTTGTTTCCTTTCATTTAGATCCTTTTGGGTAAGGAAGTGTCTTAGACTATTGTGGTCAGTTTTCACCAAAATTGTTGCCTACCAAGTATTGTTGGAATTCGGCCAAGGCATGCATGATGGCCAACATATCTTTGTCATATATGGAGTAAATATTTTCATGAGGCTGCAACTTGCTGCTCTCAAATGCTATAGGGTGTTGGCCTTGCTTTAGGACATCCCCTACTCCTTCACCCGAGGCATCACATTCAACAACAAAAGGATATTGAAAAATCAGGTAATGCAAGTATGGGACAACTAATCATTACCTCTTTCATTTTTGGAAGGCCTTTTCAGCCTCTTCATTCCACTTGGAAGCATCCTTCTTAGTCAAATCATTGAGTGGAGAGGTCAACTTGGATAATCCTTTCACAAATTTCCTGTAGTATGTACATATTCCAATGAAGCCTCTTAATTATGTGATGTTTTTCAGTGATGGCCATTCTAAGATATTCCCAACCTTTTCCATCTGCAATTTCAATCCATATTTCCCAATAATGTGCCCAAGATATAATAGTTCTTTCATCCCAAATTCACATTTAGATATCTTAGGATACAAATACTATTCTTGCAAAGTTTTCAACACAACCTCTAGGTGTTGCAAGTGCTCTTCCCAAGTTTTACTGTAAATGAGAATATCATCAAAGAAGACTAAAACAAACCTTCTAATATTATTGCAACAGATTCTATTCATACATGCTTGAAAAGTAGCTGCAGAATTATTCAACCCAAATGGCATAACAAGAAACTCAAAGTGACCATAATGACATCGAAAAGCGGTCTTTTGCACATCTTCCTGCTTGACCTGAATTTGGTGATAACCAGATCTATGGTCAATTTTGGAAAATTACTTAGATCCAAATAAATCATCCATTATCTCATCAATCCTAGGAATAGGATATCTATTCTTGATGGTCTTCTTGTTTAAATCTCTAAAGTCTATACACATCCTCAAAGTTCCATCTTTTTTCTTTACCAATACTATTGAAGAAGCATAAGGGATAGAGCTTGGTCTAATGAGTCCCAACTCTAAAATTTCTTGAATGGTCTTCTCGATCTCATCTATGAAATTCTTGGGATATATATAAGGTGTTATCTGAATGGGTGAAGTACCCTCCTCCAAAACAATGTTATGCTCAACCCCCCTATCAGGTGGTCTACTAGGTGGAAGATCTCTAAAAACTTTTTCATATTTGTGTAAAAGTGTATATATCTCTTTTGGGTGTTTACCAAATCTGATTGTTGGCTTGGGAGAGG
This sequence comes from Pseudotsuga menziesii, assembly GCA_001517045.1. Lineage (NCBI taxonomy): Eukaryota > Viridiplantae > Streptophyta > Pinopsida > Pinales > Pinaceae > Pseudotsuga > Pseudotsuga menziesii. The sequence continues at coordinate 45,671 of LPNX010607347.1, read as the reverse complement.
TGATATAACATTCAGCAGCACATTCTATATCCCCATGCCTCAATATAGATCTCATACTATTGCAATTTACTACTTGTTTTGGGTAAGTGTGTTGCCTTCTCACAACCCTCAGTACCCCTGTTGAATCTTGAAATTTCATTTCAGGAATTTGATAATTTATTGAATTCTCTCATATATAAAAAAACCATTGAACTCCGAAGACTACATTAGTATCAGCAACATCAACCACATAAAAACTATCAACAAAAGTATAGTTACCTATGGTGACTTGCAGCTTGGGAACCCATGTGTTGCATTGCATTGTGTTGTGACCTGGAATGACAACTATGAAGCCATCAAATGGTTCACTTGGTATATTTATTTTCTTCACCATCTCTGCATCAATGAAATTATGTGTAGCTCCTCCATATACCAAAACTGAAGCTCTTTGTCCCAATACCACACCCTTGCATCGAATAGTGTGATAGCGAGGCACTGTTGAAAGTACTGCCATTTTTGCTTTGTCCGTTGAAGGCTGATTGTATTCTTAATTTTATTCTTCATCTGTTGTCTCATATGCATCCTCTTGATATGAAGTGTGCTCCTCTTCATCCATACCCTTTTCATACCCATCATTATCAGAAAATACTTCTATGTATTGAGCCTTTCCTTTAGCATATTTATGCCTCGGTGTCCATTGTTGGAAGCATGTGAAGCACAATATTTTCCTTCGAATTTCCTCCTTGTTTTGTCCTTATTTCTTATTCTTTTCAAATGTATCCTTTTTCCAAAACTTCCTATCACATGCATCCTTTTTCCAAGGCTTTCTTTCAAATTTGAAGTTAGGATTGGGAGGAAATATTGTTCTAGGAAGCACATTTTGAAGATCTCTAGTCCAGCTCATTGCATCATTTAAGTTAGTAGGCTTGTGGGATTTGACCAAACCTTTTAAGGGCTCTGCAAAAACTTCAGTGAACAGAAACACTAACCTTCCCATAGATACATCAACCACCTTAACTAATAATCTTTGGAATTCCAACATATACTCAATAGGAGTCCCTACTTGCTTCAATTGTGCTAGTTCTTTGAAAGACAATTCTGGATTTTTTTGCTCAAACCTTTCTAATAACCTATCAATAAATTCCCCTTATGTTTTAAACTGATCATGACCAAATGCTTTTAGGCCATGAAACCACCATTCATTGGAATCTCCATCCAAGTGCGGAATAGCCATTTTTAAAGCATCTTCTTCCACCATTGGATTCAGCTGAAAATACACATCCAATTTTTGCACCCAAGTGTTAGAAGAAATTTGAGGTGAACCATCAAAAGTAGGAAGTGGCAATTTACCTATGGCAAATTTTTTTTTTTTATTTTTTTATGTAGAGAATTATTGTCCTCCTTCTTTTTAAGTTTGTTTTCCATGGTGAAGTACTGCTCAAATGTTATACTTCTCCTACACTCTTCATCCAATTGATCCCATTCTTGTGTCATTGCATCAATTTAAAATTGAATGTTAGTCTCTTCTTTGAAAATAAGAAATTTAGGTGCAGTAGGCCTTGGTGTTCTCTAAAATTCATGTGTTATATTATGGGGTCCTGTTCTTGAGAATATATGCTCACCCATTGTCTTCTTTTCTTCTTAGTGTAAACCACTATTGTCTCTTATTACTCTTAATTTGCTTCCAAATTGGCTAACCAACAATTCAAATCCTTTCATAAGATAATGTTTCATGTTATTGGTTATATCATCAAAGAGAGGTTGTATTATTTTAATATATTCAATCTTTTCATGATCAGTGGGTCCGTTCCCCTCACTAGTCATAGTTTCAGCAAAATGTTCCATTTCTTCTACTACTTCTTCTTCAACAAAAACACCTTCAAATTCAGGATCTAAGGGTGGTGGTTTATTTCTTTGAATCCTTTTTACTACCATCAGGGGCCAATATCATGCTTTTATACCACTTTTAATGTCTATTTTTTTAATTTTTTACCAAAATGCCCAATTTTCCAATTTTTTTCAATTTTGGCTCTTGACTAGTTTTAGTGTCTTGGTCTCCAAATCAGCCCAATTTCTCGCAAATCTTCAGAGAAGGTGTATGAATGATATAATAGATTGATTATTAGTTTCAGGTATGTATTATGGCCATCCAATCAGTTCTTCAATTATGTACTAAATTCTGAACAAGATAGATAATTTTAGTAATAATTTTGGGTTCAAATCCCCCTGGGGTAAGTGATAGAAATGGCTTCCCAAATGTGCAGAAACCCACTAAAATTCTTAAATTTAAGAAGGGTATGTGTTTAATATATTATCATAGAGTAATATTCATAACCAATCGAATTATCATGTCTGTTATCACTTCTTTCAATCAGATGTAAAAAACTAGTTTTGGACCCTTGGGGAAATGAGGTGTAGTTTCCCCCAAATGATATCAAATTCGACCCAATGGCCACAAAATATCCGTTTCTGAACAAGAAACCAATAATATACTTTAAATAAATTCCATTCATTCATAATTCATCAATAGTTCATCTATCCATTCGAATCCATCAAGATTACAAGAATTTACAACAAGGTAGTGGGGAAATGGCACCATTTCTTCATTATTGAGCAATAAAACATGATATTTCTTGGAATTTTTAACTGAGAGATTTATTAAATTAAATAACATAGCATATAAATAATAATACAAAATAATGAAGCAATAGAATCTCCCTCAAAGAGGTGAATAGCTCACCAAGTGTGCCTCACTCCATAGAGCTGAAATATGGTGAGAAAACTTGAGATGGAAGGAAGAAAAAGCTGAAATTGATGTGTCCACAACCTGCTGTATCTTGTACCTATAAATTATGAATCGATTGAATCTCCTTGAAATACCTGGGTGGCCTCTCCAAATACCAACTAGGATGGGAATCTTTCACCCTCGAAATTGGCTAAGTCATGAACTAGTCTTCCACTAGCTATCTCTCTTCTCAATAGAAAATTTCACAAATGATAAAAAAGGTCCTTCTCATGGATGATCCTTGTATTTTATAAATATTATTTTTCTTCTAAGGTTCCAAATATATCCATAAATCAAATCCAAGCCGAATTGGTGTGGCTGCTCATGCTATGTTAGGTAGCCTCTCTCTTCACCTTTCCTCTTTTCCCAAATTGGAGTAGGATCCTCTTGGCCTTCCAAATCCCAAATTCGACCCCTAAGATGCTCTATTCTGTACTGAAATTTTAGTATGTCAGTATGTTAGCATTGATATTTTAATTGTGTCATAACTGTCATAGAATCTCCATCATTGGTGTCATAGATGTCATAAATGTAAGTGGAATCTAGCCAAATGTCCATGAAAATCCCATTTGGCTCTTCCTCTCCCATGTAAGTTACAATTCATACCAAATTTGACCTATGAAGTACATGGACAAGTAGATTAACCTCATAATCCATCCCAAAACATTAGGCTTCCCATAGATTCGAAATTACATGAGAAGGATGCCATTTAACATAGGAACTCTAGCTTGAGGGGGCCCCATAGTATCCACGTGTCTCCATTTCCCATAGCCATTTCATTTTCAACTTGAATTCATTTAATTAACTCCATTAAATAAATATTTATTCCTTCTAATGTCTAAACACCTTTTATTAGCTCCCTTATTAACTCCTCAATGTTTCCACCCAACCTAGGGAACTAGTAGGATTGATGGAATTTTCCCACTATGCAATTATTTGAATGAGGACATTACAGTCATCCCCACAAAATATTTCTTGTCCTCAAGCACTTTCAGATTTGGATGCTACAAAATATTCTGCTCTTCCCATGTGGCATCTTCACTTGGTAGATCCTTCCATTGCACCAAGTATTCTTTGATTGTTCTGCTCCTCAATCTTCTCTCCCTTATCTTCAAAACATTTTCCGGAATAAGTATGAGTTGTCCTTCATCATCCAAAGGAGGGAGTGTATCTGAAATTACAATTTTCTGATCAATAGATTTCTTGAGACAAGAAACATGAAATACATTATGAATTTTACTCCCTTCCGGAAGTTCCAACTCATATGCTACTTCTCCAATTTTCCAGATTACCTTGTAGGGCGCATAGTATATTGGCTTTAGATTTTCTGGTCCATTTCTTTTGAGGGATGTTTTTTTGTATGCTGCAACCTCAAATACACTAAATCATCAACCTAAAAGGTCCTTTCCTCTCTATTTTTATTGGCATATTGTTTTTGTTGCAGGTTTTGGGCAAATTGTCTTTTAAAAGATTTAAAATTTCTTGGCTTTATTCCACCCAATATTTAGAATTTGGAGCTCTACTATCACCAAATATCATATCATAAAATTTAAGGGCATCATAACCATATAATTCTCTGAAAGGAGACATCCCTATTGACATGTGAAAGGTGGTGTTGTAGAAAAACTCACCCAAGTGTAGCCATTTGGTCCAAGCTTTTTGCTGGTCTCCCACATAGCTTCAGAGTTACCCTTCCAACCATTTATTCAATCTCTCTGTTTTTCCATCAGTTTGTGGATTGTAGCTTGTACTTGGAGTCAATTGAGTTCCCACCAATCTAAAAATTTCTTTCAAAAAAGCACTCATGAATCTACCATCTCTATCACTCACAATGCTCTTGGGGAGCCCATGCAATCTGAATATTTCTTTGAAAAAAAGACCGGCCACTTGTGCAGCAATAAAAGAGGATGTAACAGAAAATAAATGAGAAAAATTAGTCAATCTATCCACTACCACATATATGCAATACTTTCCCAAATATTTGGGCAAACCGGTGATGAAAGCCATCAATATACTGTCCCATTTTTGCTCCGGAATGGGAAATGGTTGTAATAAACCAGCAGGGTGTGTGATTTCTGATTTGTTTTGCTGACATACCTTACATTCATTCACATACTTCTGAACATCTTCCTTCAGCCACTTCCAATAGAACCTTTGCCTTAGTTGCCTATAGGTTTTGAAGATCCCTGTATGACCTGCTAGTGGGGAATCATGTGCTTCCTGCAAAAATTTGTACTTAATATTTGAATCTCGAACCAAATAAATTCTTCCCTTATAATATATCAGCCCCATAAAAATTATGTATTGATCATCTCCCATGATTCCATCTAATACATCACAAGCAAACTTATCTTTGGCATATTCAATTAGTAGCATGTCTTTCCAATTTTTAGCAATGTCCATAAGAGAAAAAGAAGGTCTTCGAGGTAATGCATCTGCTACAATGTTATTCTTTCCTTTCACATATTCAATATCAAAATAATAATATTGGATCTTTCTTACCCACTTTTGTTGACTTTCATTTAGATCCTTTTGGGTAAGAAGTGTCTTAGGCTATTGTGGTCAGTTTTCATCACAAACTTGTTGCCTCCGAAGTATTGTCGGAATTTGACCAAGGCATGCATGATGGCCAACATCTATTTTTCATATATGGAGTAAATCGTTTCATGAGGCTGCAACTTTCTACTCTCAAAGTCTATAGGGTGTTGGATTTGATTTAGGAAATCCCCTACTCCTTCACCCGAGGCATCATATTCAACGACAAAAAGGCTTAGAAAAATCAGGTAATGCAAGTATGGGACAGCTACTCATTACCTCTTTCATTTTTTGGAATTCCTTTTCAGCCTCTTCATTCCACTTTAAAGCATCCTTCTTAGTCAAATCAGTGAGTGGAGAAGTCAACTTGGAGAATCCTTTCACAAACTTCGTGTAGTATGTACATATTCCAATGAAGCCTCTTAATTCTATGATGTTTTTTGGTGATGGCCATTCTAAGATAGTTCTGATCTTTTCCATGTGCACTTTCACTCCATATTTCCCAATAATGTGCCCAAGATATAATAGTTCTTTCATCCCAAATTCACATTTATACATCTTATCATACAAAGACTATTCTTGGAAAGTTTTCAACACAATCTCTAGGTGTTGCAAGTGCTCTTCCCAAGTCTTACTGTAAATGAGAATATCATCAAAGAAGACTAAAACAAACCTTCTAATCTGCATGCAAAATATTCTATTCATACATGCTTTAAAATTATTTGGAGCATTAGTCAACCCAAATGGAATAACAAGAAACTCAAAGTGACCATATTGACATCGAAAAACAGTCTTTTGCACATCTTCTTCCTTCATCCGAATTTGGTGATAACCAGATTTAAGGTCAATTTTGGAAAAGTACTTAGATCCAAATAGCTCATCCATGAGCTCATCAATCCTAGGAATAGGATATCTATTCTTGATGGTATTCTTGTTCAAAGCTCTAAAGTCTATACACATCCTCAAAGTTCCATCTTTTTTCTTTACCAATACTACTGAAGAAGCATAAGGGCTAGAGCTTGGTCTAATGAGTCCCAACTCTAAGAGTTCTTGAATGGTCTTCTCAATCTCATTTATGAACTTCTTGGGATGTCTATAAGGTGGTATCTGAATGGGTAAAGTACCCTCCTCCAAAACAATGTTGTGCTCAACCCCCCTATCAGGTGGTCTACCATGTGGAAGATCTTTGAAATTTTTTTCATATTTGTGTAAAAGTGTCTCTATCTCTTTTGGGTGTTTAAAAACTTTGATTTTTGTCTTGGGAGAGGTGATATAACATTCAGAAGCGCATTCTATGTCCCCATCGCTCAATATAGATCTGATACTATTGCAATTTTCTTACCCATCTGTGATAGGACTGGTTCATGTCTGTCGCAGGGGGGTCAGATCTGTGATGGGTGAGAGTATCCAAGTAGAAAAAATAAAAAAAAAACACTTGCAAAAGAAAATATCCAAGGGGATCAAGCCAGTGGAGTTGCCAAAACTATAGTGGGGATTTCTCCCCTACTACACGTCAATGCACCTACCTTAGATCAGCTATATCTAAGGGTATATTTCATGGTGTAAGGGATATCTCAACCTTGACTTACAACATGCAATAACAAAATATTTGTACGATTTATATTTTTCTCTAACTAATAAAACAGAAGAAGAAGCATACCTTTGAATTGGGCCATTGCAGTCGTTTGAGGAAATGGTTCACCAACTCTCACGGTATGGTTCTCGAATATTCTTCACCAATGGTTTTCAAACAAAAATGGATCAAGGAGGGCATGGATCTATCTCAACATACACCGTGGAACGACATGGAAAAAGTATGGGAATGATTGAGGAATAAAATTTTTTCTAGAAAATAATGATTGACAAAAAGTATAACCAATGTTTGTGGGGAGACCTTCACAATGTATTTATAGGATGAACTAGGATTTTCTTACCCATGGTTTTTCAAAGTGTATGGTATTTATCCATGGTTTTTGATCCATTCTCATTTTAGGGTTTTTTGGTCCTTTTGGGAGAATGGGGGTTATGTTGCAATAAATTCCCAATTTCCTTGTATTTATGGGCAAGGAAGAATGATGTTTTGGACCAATTTTGGTGGAATTTAATTGTGAAGGCCAAAATGGATGGAATAATGGTGGGACCATGATGTATAATTATGGTTTGAACCATAGAGAGCTATGTGGACAATTTTTGGTGTTAACAATGTTACCAACCTATGTTGTCGTGACACTTGATAATTACATTGGGTCTCTATTAGTACCATAATCTACCATATCAAAAATTTAAAATCTCTACCAATTTTACTACAAATTTTGTCTACTTTTCTCTTGCATCAATCTCAATCTTGTGAAGGTTTCATGATTTGGTAGTGAAATGTGCAAATTTCATAAAAGTAGCGCTAATTAATGTTACAAGCTTTGGTAGCAAGGGTTTATTTGATACAACATTGATTCACTACAAACAAATTCCACTTACAACAACACTTGTCAAGGATTCAAATCATGTGGTGTAAATGGAAACATTTCTATGGCCAATAAAAAGAACATGGAATTAAAAAATGGTTGATAGTCCTGTTATTTTTTGGCTACCAAATTTATGAAACGGATTTCGATCAAAATGTAAGGCTTCTTTTGAAATGGTTAAAAACCCACTTCAGGAATGGGGTGATTTAGCTTAGTCGCAAGCCCTTTTAAAATTTTTGCAGCGGTTTGGGAGAAAATTGGGTTTGTTCAAGATATATTTTTCCATAAAATTCCTAGGGTCGATTTCAAATTCCTCGCCATTACTCAAACGACTCCAAGTCACCGATTTAAGGGAAATTGATTTTAACTGCGCCATATTTCCTACAAGAGATCATTTCTTACACCTACATTTAGTTTATTGTTAATATTTTTCCAAAAAATACTAGTATCAACTCCTATATTGTAATTTCTATAAATTTCATAACAGGAATGGCAAAGACATGGGGTACTTCCTCTCAAAAGGAAGCAAGGTCTTGGAATTTTGTTGTCCTTAAGAGGTTGTTGGACCTATGTAAATATAAGTTTTAGCGCAATAATATATGCATGCGTAAGGACCTTTAGACTGTAAATTGATCTACTTCACTAACATTCTGCTCCTATTCGTTCATTTTAATACATAAATGATTTTGCATTGCATTAGCTAGTTGCTTCTTAGATCGAATGACATTTATACATTTAAATGTATGTTAACTGAAACGATTGTTCTATTTTTCATGTGATATTCCAAATCTTAACACTATTTTGTTAGGATCCTATCTTGTGAATATATAACCATTGGTTGTTTATATGATCACATGTGTACTCTGTTTACATGTCCAGTCATGTTTGATTTACAAATCTAAACCCTTGAATTAATGATCTATTTCTATTCCATTACAAATTTTGTTTGGATTATTCTAGACCTTATGAGTCTTTAATAATATCGTACCTGAATTTTCTCCTATGATACCAATTAAAACCATCTCCAATTTCAAGATGTGTTGAGCTTGTCCTTTTCACAGTAATTGGACAACTTTTAGCACTAACAATCTCCACAGGATCAATCTCAACCAAAGCACATACCTATTCCACCCATAAATTGAAGTAATAAGAAACAAATCCCCCTCAAGATCACTTGGGCATTGAATATCCATAAATCCAAAGGATTGACATTAATAAGGTCAACCATTGGCATGGCTAATACCGAGCTTTAAGGCTTGACCTTCACAAAGATGTCACACACTATAACATTAGAAGGGATGACAAATTGCACCATTGTTCCCCTTTGGCCGCTATGCAAAGATGAAATACACTCCATATGTCACACTTAGTAAAAAGGAAGAGGAATGCCTTTATTCTCTGTCTTTTTCACACTTCAAATTGCATCCCTCAATTCCTACACCCCCCCTACCAAATGAAAACAATGGTGTTGATTTCCAATATAATTAGACTCAAACTTGATAACTACCTATCCCTTTGTTGTTTTCACGTTGTTTTATGCACATATGCATACTTTCTCCTATGATAAATTAATGTACATTTAATGTTACTTACCATTGATTACATGGGTTTCTATTTATTGCTTATTAGTACTTACAGTAGAAATTTCCTTCAAATTTCATTGACTACTTTGCCCTCCATAGATTCACTAAACTTGCTTTCAACACATAAACTTATTATCTATATACACACAACTTTCTTTCATTTTTTTTAATATCTAATTTCTCTTTGGTATTTCATTTCCTTCACTTTAGAGCTATGCTAGTATATGATGAACTTTTTGGATTGCCTAACCATTCCCTTAAAGTGATAGCACCAAGGCAATGAGAAGCAACACCAAATGTGCAAGAGACCCAAGATAAAGTATGATAATTGACACATGGGAAACCAAAAAAAATGATGATGCGTCGATACAACAAATAGAAAGTTCAAAAGCTACCCAAACAAACTAGTACCATGTATGGTAAGCAAATATAAAATAATGTCACAAAAAATACCATGTATGATAAGTAAATATAAAATAATGTCACAAAAAATAGAGTTATTGATGTTAAAGGAAAGTAATGAAGGATGAAAGGTAGGAGGTATAAAGTAGTCTTTTAGAAGTAAAATAGTAGAGTACATGGGATAAAAGTAATTGGATGAAAATAAAATTTTGAAATAAGGAATGTAGAAGAGTAGATGGGAATAGGCCAGTAAGTAGTAGAACGTTAAGTGGTAATATATCAATATAATATTGATAAATACATATTGAATGGAATAATATAAAATTTTAAGTAAAAGGTAATATATAGAAATAAAAAGGAACCCATATTTTAATAATAATATTATAATATAAAATATATTGAGTGAGAAAGTTAAAGAGGGAAATTGAGAGAATCGTACCTGTTATTCTAACTCATAGCATAGAATTGATTGCGCATCGGTGCATTCGATGTGTTTGTTAGTTTTTAAAATAGTTTGGAAATGCACTCCAATCTCTTTATTGCTTTCTATAGTGTTGTGAATGCCTACCCAACTATTTATTGTTTTCTACATGTTATGAATGCGTTTCCATGCTCTTAATTATTTTATGTTTGTGTGTGGTGATTGAGCATTTAAAGTCTTTGCTTTGATGGGAGATAAAAACTTGCGGGAGTTAGTGTTGTGTCGATGAAGTTTTATTTCTATGTATTTGGGCGAATTTTTTTTTCAATGCGAAAAAAGTACAATTTTATATTAAATAAAAGTTGTCTTATATATAAATAGGTTTTCAAAATGGGTTCAACATTCTCTATTTTTCACAGTTAAAATGGACTATCACATAAGCAAAAAACCTTTGGCATCAAATTACCCAAAATATGAGAGCCTTCAAAATTCACTATGGTTGATTATCCAAGAACAAAATACTTTGCTCAAAATTACATAGAAACTTGAGCTACAATCAATAAACAAGACCAAATCAAGAAATTCTCAGCCCGCCCGACTGAGAAAGAGAGCTATTTCTCCAAACCTCATAATGGATGTAGCCATTCGTTTCCCCTATCCCTTTTTTTGATAGTCTATCAACAATGCAATTGAGTTCTCTATAAATATGATGGAACGAAATGCCACTAAAATTAGAGATCAACATTCTAACTTTCATCATCCTAGGATCCCAAAGTAAGGATTGCAGATTTTCAACTCCTAGTGCCCAACTAATCATAACTTGAGAATACCTGACAATCAAAATATCCTTAATCGTGCAATGCATATCCATAAAGAGAATTCCCCACAAATCCAGAAGCTCTGCTTTGGTATTTGTATGTATTCCTTTCCTCATCCAACCCTTGACTTCAAAATTAGGACTGATTTTTAGTAACATACCTACCCCAGAGACGCATTCCTGCTCCGCACCATCAGGAAAATCCACAGGAAAAACCAAAAACAATGAAGGGAACCAAAGAGCTCTAGGCTCCTTAGGTGTCTTCTTTTTTATCCATTTTGAAAATGAACCCACAATCCTGGAGGTAACTAAAACACGACCACACACCTTTTCTTCAAATATAGCCTTGTTACAAGCCTTCCAACATTCCCATAAAATAAAGAAAGAAAGAGGTCTAAGTAATTTCTCTGCTCTGTACCACCCATAGAGATTGTCTTCCAAGGATGGACTATCCCAAGTCATGAAAAATCTGAAGTGTTGTTTCATGTCCATCGAAATATCCTTAAAGAGAGAACAAGAGACAAAAATATGTTGAACAATTTCCAGATTTAATTTACAAAAAATACATTTTCCAGGTCCATAAAAACCTTTTAACTGCAGAACATCCCAAGTAAGGATATTCTTTTTTAAATACAACCACATGAAGGTTTTGATTTTTAATAGACAATTCTCTTTCCATAACCACTTGGTCTGCTAAGAAGAAAAATCAATGTTTTCCTTCTCAATGATCAAGTCGTAAGCCAGCTTCGCAGAAACTTCCCTAGAGTTGGTGTTTTGAACCCAAACCAACTTGTCCATCTTATTAGTAAAGAAAATACCTTCATGAACTAATATGTCAAAATATTTGTTCCATTCTTCCACTAAATGACCATTTAAATTCAAATCTTGAGCTCTCAACCAATGATCAATACCAAATTCCCCTCCTTTCCAATCCTACTTCAAAACAACAATGCTCTTGGTATGTAATTCTGCAACCAGACTCCTATACAATTTATAATCATCATGCATACCCACAATATTATCAATTCCTATATTAACTTGATTTTCACATCCAATGGATCATGAGATGGCTTGGTTGATAATAGGATATCTTTTTAAAAAATTGTTCCAGATATCTGGAGAATTAAGTTGTTGCAACCTGTAATTCTTGAACCAATAATCAAGACCCATCATGTTTAAGTATTTTTCCTTAGTGAATTCCCCCCATAGACCCGTATTAAAAAGACCTCTCCAAAATATTTTTGCATAAAGAGCTCGACTAAACCATAACAATTTTTTTACTCCCCAACCCCCTTTGTTTTTTGGTGATGATAATACCCACCAAGCAGATAAGTGGAACTTTCCAGTATCTAAATTACCCAACCATAAGATTTGAAACATCAATTTTTTGATTGCCGAGATCACTGAAACCGGAACAAAATATAATGAGAACCATAAAATTGCGATACTTTGAAGAATAGAGGAACCATCAATTTTCTAATTGTCGAGATACATGAAACCAGAACACACTATAATGAGAACAAAAAGCAAGGGATACTTTGAAGAACAGAGGAAACCAATGTTAACCTTCCTCCCAAAGGCATATATCTAAAAGACCAACAATTTATTTTCCTATGAATATGCCAACCAATCCTAATCTTTCATGCAATACACATTTGGTTTTATATAAAAACCAATGTATTTGAACCCCTCCTTGAATTCTACCATTTTAAAGTTAAAAATATTAGAGATTTGGATTCTTAGGTCCTCATCATCGCAAACATAGATAAATCACAATTTCTCAACACTGACCTCTAGGCCCAAAGCATCACAAAATAGAGTAATTATTTCCTTAAAATATCTCCATTCCACAATAGTTTGTTTCCCAAAGAGAAGCACATCATCAACAAATAAAAGGTGAGTAATTCTCTCAGTCCCAACACTTTTTATCCCCCCTATATTCTTCTTCTCCTTTGTATTTTGAATAAGGACGTTGAGTCCTTCAATAGAGAGAATAAATAAGTACGGGGACAGACGACAACCTTGTCTAATTCCCCTATTCCCATAGAAAAAGGAAGTAGGTGACCCATTGATTAGGACCACAAACCTCGCAGACGAATCACAACCCTTAATCCAGGAGGAGATCTCATAAAACAAACATGACCGAATGAGAATAAGTCTAAGGTATGATCAATCGATTCGATCATAAGCCTTAATTAGGTCCATAGTGAGAATAAATGCCTTATTTTTGTTCCTTTTTAAGGAATGGATACATTCCTGGGAAGTACCAACTACATCAAGTAATTATCTGTTTGGACAAAAACCAAATTGATTATCGGAAATAAACTTGCCCAGAAAATGTTTTAACCTTTCAACAATATTTTTGTTGGCTGGTGGAGTCCTGTGTAAAAATAAATCTTCTCGAGTCGAGAAGATTTATTTTTACACAGGACTCCACCAGCCAATATGAACACCTGTGAAAGCACCAATGATAATATTTTTGTTATTATATTATACAAAATATTACATAAGGAAATAAATCGACAGTTGCGGAAAGTCTCAAGCTTGTCCTTCTTCATAATTAGAGGAATGAAAGTGGTATTGAAAGATCCATGAATTCCCCCCCCACAACTCTTTTGGACTCATCAACATCTTCAGTAATCTCATTTCCCATGAGGTCATAAAAATGAAAGTAAAATTCCACCGTCCACCAGTCCATATCGGTGCTCTTGTCCTTGAAATTTTGAGAATATGATCTTGAATTCCTCATAAGTAATCTATTTCCCAATCCTCAAACAATCCTCTTCCTCAAAAAACAGGGGAAAATTCTTTATAATTTTCAGTTGATTAACCAAACTAGAAGCTCGAGGCTTTGAAAAAATACCTTGGAAAAAAACGATAGTAGAATTCTTTAAACCCTTAATATTAGAAACCATCTCACCCCGAGAACCTTTTAATTCCCAAACATAATTTTTAAGTCTTCTCTGGTTGGCATATCTATGAATTTTTCTTTGTATTATTGTCCCGATCTTCCAACCAAACCACCCTACTTTTCAGCCTCCAAGTTTCTTCCTTCTGATTCAACAACTTTCTCTTATTTATATCCAACATCAATAATCTTTCTTTTCTTTCAACAGAGAAAAAAAATCATCCACCACATTAGAGAGTCATTGATATTCTTCATCAATATTCACCAGTTCTTTCTCATTCTCTTATTTTCTCTCTTTCTCCCATTTATGAACATTTAATTTTAACCAATTTAGCTTCTTCACCAAACTACGCATAGGAGACATTCCAACCTCCACATTCATATTTTCCCAAGTATCATGAATGAAGTTACATAAATATTTTTCCTCAAGCCACATAGGATTGAACTTGAAGGGATAATGAACAAGTTCATTTTCAAAATCCAGTTCCAACAAGATAACCTTATGGTCTGAAAAACAAATTGCATAATCCCAAGTTCCGAATCTTCCAAAGTAATCACATAACAACTGAACCATTAGAAATATGTCCAGATGTTTAGCCACACCCGCAACACCACATCGACCATTAGACAAAATTGGAACAATATTAATAAGATTTCCATATTCAAATAAAGATAGGAAATAATATCAAAGTGGATCCATAGAGTTTCCCCCGCCCAAAAATTCCTCTGGAGAAACCACAAGGTTTAAATCTCTTTCCAGAATGAGGGCCTTATTTTTTATAAGAACCCACTATAGAACTAGATCCCAGAAAATGTGATGGTTTTGATTGGGGGCATAAACATTCAATATATGAGCTACATTTTTATACCCTTTTAATTTACCTCCGAACATGATACCAACAATAGTGACAAATGCCTTCAAGTTCGCCACATCTAGATTCTAGGCGACAAGAGTGCCACCTGAAAAACCTATAATATCCAATGCACAAACACACTATGTTGGTTTTATTTTAAGGAAAAAAATTACATGCATTCCTAGATGATAACATAGTTTCTTGTAACATTAGAAACCCCGGTTACAGTTTCCCAATTAGTTGTTTTAGTGAAGCTCTCTTAGGGCCACTGCCAATGCCCCAAATATTAAAGGAGACCAAGATCATTTTAAAACATCACCAGGGGATCCATCTTCTCTAAGAGGCCAAGAGACCACATGACATACCTCATTTGAGAGGCACGGTAAACCCTTATGAGACATAGAAGAGACCCGAGGGTTTTGACCAACTTGTTCCACCCCTTCACCCAAAACACCCTCCCTAGTCATCTTCCTATTTTTAGCCTTTTTGTTATTTCTAATAGAAACATTTTGATTATAGATATAAGAAATGGGAAAAATACACGGTCCATTAGAAGATGTTGAAAATATATTAAGAGGTAATTTCCTCCCTTCTGATATGGTAAGAGGATCATCCTGAATAGGTGAAGATGAGATAGCTAAGTCAAGGGAGATCTTACGATTTCCCACCAATGGGGTAAAGTCACTGGGCTGAAAAATCGAAGCAGAATCGATAGGTATCAACCTTTCCTCAGTGGTGTCTTCTTGAGAATCAACACCCACAACCCCCTTACCAAGGTTATATTTGACCAAAGACACCTCATTCTCTACCAATAAATCCATCATATATTTCACCGAACCCTCACCTAAACCATTCTCTACCTCTCCCAATCCAGAAAAAGGTAACGATCCCTAAATATATTCAACTCATAGAAACTTTAAAAGCATAGGAAGAGAGCTGGAAAACATACCAACAAAGGTCGACACCAAGGATTTAACCAGAGGAATCATGAATTTGATATTAGATACCACATATTCAGCAGAATGTTAGCCGCTTTGACCTCCTTTGAACTCAATAGATTCCCAATAACCATTTTACAGTTTTCTTTTTTGTGGCCCATTCGCTTGCAATTGAAAAATTTAAAAGGGATACACCAATAATTTAGCTTTTGGTTAAATGAACCTCCATCCCACACCACTTCCAACTCTTCTAAGAGACCACCTTCCAGGTCAACTTCAACTAGAACATGTAGATCCTTTTTCTCTCCCCCCATAATACATCATCCTCAATCATAATAAATCTTCCAATAACATTCACCACCCTAAAGAAGCCTTTAATATTCCAACTAAAAGAGGGAATCCCGACAAGATAACCCATAAGTGACGATGAGCCAAAGTTATTTTCCATGGATCAAAATACATCTTCCACTGAGAAAAGACCAATGATATTCTACCAATGACCCAAAAACGCTGTTCAATGGCCTTCTAATCCTCAACAGATAGAAAATGAAAGACTACCCAACCATTAACAAGAATCATGACGCTATGCATATTTGAAATGTAGGGTTTCTATTTACCATGAATCTAGGAAAGAATTTCCTCCCTTGATAACTTAATGTATTCAAATCTACCAACTAGATCCCTTTCAGATAAGGCTTCCACCATATCACAGGTCACATATCGACCCATTACACACAATGACCTACCCTTCTTTACCCTTTCGAAGTTCAACCGACCATTCTTTTGATTGCGCCTTGGGGATGCCCCCACTACAACTTTGCATGACCGACTTCGAGGGTTTTCCAAAAACACAGGAAATTTTGTAATACCATCCCCCTCAACAAACGCTACAGTCTCAGACCCAAGGAAATTCAACCACTTAACCACACTGTCTGGTTTATTAGTTTTTGATCCAACACCTACATCCTCAGAATGTGTAGGCATAGGAGCATCTAATTTAATCCAAACCCTACTATCTAACCGACACCTTAATGCAGTGACAATTGATAGAAAAATGATTGTCATTGAAACATCAGGTACAGCTATGGCCCATTTGTCACCCCCACCCTATAAGGAAACCATAACCATGAAAATGAAAAATGGAAAAAACCGCAAATGTAGAAACAAGTCAAACTTGAGCGTAATGCAAAAATAAAAATTCTCACTTCTTTTAACCTGGTTAGTAGTAGGCCGAGTAAAGAAACTAGTTGGAATCTAAGGCCATTGCATTCAAGCTCATTTGTAACTAGCTAGGGTTTTTCCTCATCCCATCCATGGAACTTTTCCTTCACGTGGTTGATGCTTACACTGTCACCTTCAAATGTTTCTCTCATCATAGATAGCCTCTTAGGGTTCTCTTATAGTGGTGAAAACTTGTACTCATGACCTCCATTTCTTTCCATTTTTATTTCTCAATTTATAGAGCTTCATTTACCAAAACTAAAATGTGAAATCTCTCAACCTAGTAAGATGATGAATCCAAAAACCATTTGTTGGATGCAATACAATATACGTATGATTGTTTTTAGCATTCAAATAAAGAAAAAAAGAAAGAAAACTCTGGGGGGACCTTTTCATCAATTTGTAGACACTATATATTGTTACGGAGAGAAACTTCCTATGGATTGGGGTGTACCACAATAGACAGCTAGACACCAGAAATCAATATTTCCCAATATGCAAGAGAAACCAAACATATAACACTAAGGGATATCTAATCGTACCTTGTTGCAGACGGTTGAAGTAGATTCCCATTGAGATTTTCCAATTCACGCTTGCATTAGCAATTCGCTCTCAATGAAGCAGACAATGACTTCTAAACCCACATGATTCACATTTTATCCCACAATGATTACTCAGTTGAATAATCAACCAATGGAAAACAATTCCATATTGGAAATATAAATAAATATTAAAGATGAATGATGATAAAAGATTACAAGGTGAGTGCCATATATATATTAATTGTAAAGGCACTTTGGATACCATCCATGAAAGGATGCGTCATTTTATAATAGTTTACTAATAACCATTTATCAATTATTAATTATTAATATCAATAATTAATATTTATATTTAATATATATATATTGTTTCTTGTTATTATTTAAGTTTGTTACATTGTCATCCGGTTCATGATGCTTTGTCCTCAAGGCATATTTTATAAAGCTAGTTTATAATTTAAATATTGTAAGTGAAACGATGGGTTATTTCGTAAAACCATGGGATATTTCACTTTATTTTTTAACTTTTCTCCTTTTATTTCTTTGTTGATAATTTTTTTATTTTTTATTCTTCACTTTCTTGCTTCATATTTGGACTCGAATTAATACTTCTTCAATGAAATTCAAAGGCCAAAGGCCAATTTTTGGTCAAAAACCAATTTTTACCAAAGAAACTCTGAATATGGATGGCTAAAAGCCATTGTAAGGTCAAGGACCTAAATTCAAGGAAACCTTGAACATGTTTTTTAACTTTTCTTTTTAACTAATGTTTTTTTACATTTCCCCTTTTATTTCTTTTGTTGATAATTCTTTTTTTGTTTTTGTTTTTTTTAAATTCTTCATAAAAAAAATTTCTTCATTTTCCCTCTCGTTCTTGCTTCATATTTGGAGTGGAATTAATACTTCTTCAATGAAATTGAAATGGCCAAAGGCCAATTTTTGGTCAAAAACCAATTTTTACTAGAGAAACTCCGAATATGGATGGCTAAAAGCCACTGTGAGGTCAAAGATCTAAATTCAAGGAACCTTGAACATGTTTTTAACTTTTCTTTTTAACTTATGTTTTTTTTTATTCTTAATTTTTCCCTCTCATTCTTGCTTTGATACCACTTGATTATTCAACTGAGTAATCATTGTGGGATAAAATGCGAATCATGTGGGTTTAGAATTCATTGTCTGCTTCAAGTGGTATCAGAGCCTCGTTGGCTAGATCTCGGCCTTTGGCCATATTTTTGGCTTTTAGCCTTCACCCAGGGTTTCCCTGAATTTTTGGGTTTCCCAAAAAAATAGGACTTTGTCCTTAAAAAAAAAGGGTAAAAGTAACTCCCCCCCAAAAAAGAGAGTTAAAAAAAAAGTGAAAAAAAAGTAAAAACAAAAAAATACTGAAAGAACGAGGAAAGAAAAAGGGAAAGAAAAAAAAAGGTTAAAAAAGAAAAGATACAAGTAAAAAGTGCATACTAATATAAAAAGTGCATAATAATAACTACAAAGAAGCAAGTGGGATTTGAACCTAGGTGGGGAAGGTAACACTTATTTCTCCCAACCACCCAATCTACTTGCATTTTACAAAAGTATTGGAAAAAAATAAAAGTCAAGGACTAGAATTTGGAAGGTTATATATTATTTATTAAAAAAATAATTATTTTTGGAAAAAAGAAATGTTATTTGACCTAACAAGAAATAGTCGAAGATGTTTTTTCCAAAAGAGACATATTGAGAATTATTAAAGCTTTTGTATCTACCCTTCTAGAAGAAACAAAGATAAAAGGGAAGTAGAAACATAGTCACAAACAATGGCTACTTCATATTCGGAAATGAAGACACAGCTACAAACAACAGTGGACGAGTTAGAACAATACAAGGCGATCAATAAAAGTCTACAAGTTGAGGTTGAGATGAAAAAGTGGTTGAAAGAGTGGAAAGACGATGAGAATCACCGCTTATGAAATCAGAATCGACAGCTAGAACGAGCCATAAGAGATAACAAGAAAATGTTATCTGATCAGGATAAAGAAATATCATGTTTAAAAATTCATAATCAAAACCTAGAAGACCAGATCAAAAAGTCAAAAAATGACAACAAATCACCATATGGATGTGATAATGAATTAGAAGAAGAAATAAAGCATCTAAACAAACTCATCATGGAAAAAGATGCTGAATTGGCACAAGTCCAAATGAGGTTAGAAAATCAAGGAGCAGAGTTACGTCATCATAAACAACAAAACGAAAAACTCCAGCAGCAGTATGACGACAGTAAGAAGACACATAAGTTAGAACTGACAAAAGTCAACAAGATTTTATCAAGCCATTCCGAAGAAATTTTCAGATTAGGTAATCATAACAAGACACTAGTCACAAAAATTAAGAAGTTTAAAATTAGTCGAAAGACAGAACAATCTACGGAAGACATTGAAGGAAAACTTCTAGATAAATAGGAAGAACAT
>LPNX010607347.1:0-25702 GCA_001517045.1 Pseudotsuga menziesii | reverse complement strand
TATCAGAAGGCATAATGAAGATCTTAAGGAACAACTTAAGAAGTCCGAAGATGACAGAAAATCACATGTAGAAGTGATTAAGAAGTTTCAAAATGATAACATGCAGTTAGAAAACAAGTTGGAAAAGATACAGAACGAAGCCTTAAAACCTCAAGAGACGAAAACACAACTTTCTACTCAGATCAATGCTAAAAAAATGACACTCGTAAAAGATAGTGACATTGTGAAAATTCCATATTGACACCCCAACCATAAAAACAGATATTCTAAAAAGTGGGAATTGTCGAAAGATAGCGGTATCAATGTGATGAAATATCCTAACGATAGATCAGTATGGAATGCCAACAGTGCACAACAAATCAATTTGGGATGGATTGATTCATCCACATATCAAAAGTTGTGCTCAACTCTTAGTAGTTCATATCGGCACGTTTCGTCAGCTGTGACACCACACAAGATGATGCAGAAACATTATAAGGCTTTGTCTGAACAAAGCCTTTCTAAGGGAGTGGCAATGTAACAAACTTAAATAACAACAACAACAACAATATATATATATATATATATGAATTATTAATATTAATACATATTGATATTCATAATTAATAATTAATAAATAGTTATTAGTCAACTATTCTAAAATGACGCATCCTTTCATGGATGGTATCCAAAGTGCCTTTCCAATTTATATATATACGACACTCACTTTGTAATCTATCATCATATCAATTCTATCATCAATTTATATGTTATTATGGCTTATTTAATATTCCAAGTCTTTTGGGTAATATTATTTGTATGAGTGAATAATTATTCGCACCACTCAACAACAACAAACAAGACAAGCATGCTCTATAATAGTGTGTTAGACCTACTCTAGCATATATATTCAACAATGTATAAGCAATTAAACACATCCATGGATTCAATATTCATTCAAATGCACATTAATTGGACAGGAAAATATATTTCTATTAATAAAATCAGAGATTATAAGATTGAAAACCTCTATCGGCATGTCTACGAACTAGAGAAACCGAGTCCTCCACCTAGGCCTTCTCCACAATCCTTCATCTCTCGATAGCAAGCTCACAAGACAAAGGAAATATTGGGAAGAACACAAAGTGCTCCAAAGGGACAAAGGGATGTAGACTCAAGTATAAGAAAACTGAGGCAATAATGGACTATAGTTTCTTTGCTCTTCAATTCCTCTTCCTCAATGTATCCAAGGGGTTCCTCATATAGCACTCCAAAAGGGTAATGGAGGGTCGAATTCGAGCGTTCTCAAGGCATTTGGAAGGCCAAGAGTCAAGTTATTTGGACTCATACGAGGAAAATTACAAAAATGTTTAGACTTATGCACACATCTTGATGTACCCGGGTTTGAGGTCAAAAGTCGCGTGTACACGCGAGTATGGGGTTAAAAGTCACGTACAACAATAACTAGTGGTTTTTAGGGATGATATTGGAACATCAAAGGATAATACAAGTCCATAGGGTCTAAAGACTCTACAGAGGGACAGGAAAGGCCATAAATATGTGATCATCCATGTTTGATAAAATCAGCTATAACAGATGCCCCCTAATGTTTGAGGTCAGAGGGGTAACATGATGGCCAAAATACATTATAAAATCCATCCCAGAAGTGGAGTAATGAAGACCTAGGTGGAAGAACCACCCACTCATCAGTACAATACAATGATAAATCTCTGCATGTGATTGAAAATACATGGAGCAGTCCTGAATACATAAGAGTACAATTGCCATGAATAGGCATGATATACAAAAATGTGTCATGTGTGGTCATTGCCGTGTACAATATACAATAGATCATAATATTCAAAGTGGATGAATATATACAATAGATCAAGGTATCCATAATGGATGAAGATATACAATGGATCAAGATCTCTATAGTAGCTGAAGATATTTGATATACGTTGGAATCAAATCACAAGAGATGAAGTCTCATGAACACTGAAACGATCAAAGAGGTAGCATATATGGAATGCCACCAATATGGAAGGTCTTCTACATGAAATGCTACAAGTACATGTCCTACTATGTGAATAGATGTGTTGAGGTTGAACATAGTAGTCCATCGTCTAATTACCGGTCATTGATGTATACCGTTTACAAACGTGAGATCACCCACTGATAATGAAAATGGGAATCAAGGTACAGAGTGAAATATAACAAGAGTGAATAAATGTGTTGAGCTCGAACACTTGGAATAATCCATCGATCAAGGGACATTGATGTATTCCCAAAACTGTCAATGGAGAGAGAATCTACCACTGATGACTGTAAGTCTCAAGGAACTCAAAGGACTCTAGAATCCTATTCCATATTAAATGATATGATGTCGATCGATTGGAATCTGCTGGAAGGAGGGAATTAAGGCATCCCCCATCAACCAACATGAGGTACTCAACAATGTTGTATAATGTGGAAGGACTCAAACAAGATGTGCATGAAATAGTAGCAGTACCGGGAATGGTTGACATGTAAAGTCAAGATAACCAAGGAATGGCCGATTCATGCTTCAACTTCCTTCAAAAAAGAGAATAAAGGAAAATGGTGACTGAAGGTAGGAAACATGGACTCAATATTCAAACTGGGACATCTATGTGACACAGGAGGCATAAACAGAGGCTCCATAGGGACTAGAAGCATAGCCAGTTGATGGAGATAAACTCAGAGTAATGAGTACAGCTCCCAAAGTCAAACTAATAACCCAACCAACAGATGTGATATACAGTGCTCTGTTTGAAGGCGAAATGACTCAACTGCTACCAAAGATAACATCTTTTCCTACGACTTTTTGGTTTTTTTAATTTTTTGGGACTTTTTCAGATATTTTGAAAATCTTGAAAAAGAATAAAAGTGATTTATAGTACAAATATAGGAGGAGATGAGTGTTAGGGGGAAAGAAAACTAGTTCCGAGCAATGGAACATGCCTATGCTTAATGCAAGGATATATGTGCAAGATAATGAAACTCGGGGGAATGTATCCTCCTAGTAAAAGGGATGATCAAGCTGCAAAAGATATGTAAAAAGGATTTGCTTGGCTAGACATGAGACAAGCTCGGGCTATATGGCTGATAACTCAAAGTCAAGGAGCCGACATAACGCTCAAGAAGGCAAGCAAACTCATGAAAATGCAATTACAACTTGATATATACAAGGGATTCTTGAGGGAATGGCCAACATAAAGCTCAAGAGGAGTATGAAGCTCTTGCTCAAGGACATGGTAGGACTAAAAAGGGATTCTTGCACCATAAAGGAGAAATGTCAGCATGGGTACCAAATGCAATATAGGATCTAACTAGGGTATCCATGTATGTGAACAGTCTACCATCCACATAACACCACTTCTAAAAGCAACATGAAGGTTTTGTGACATCATGGAATGGGTCCATACCTAAGGTTAAGATGAAACAGTCACAAGGTTATGCAAAATGCAAGCGGATGTGAAATCCTAACCTATATGCCAGTTTATACATGATACCTGTAATATAAACGAACAGGTCGAAGTCTCAGTCAAACTAAACTCAAAACGGGCTCCTATAACATCATATTAGTCCAAACAGTCCAAAATGGTCAGACACTGTAAAAAAATATAGGAAGTGGGTAAAAATTTCAAATTTTTTTCTATAAAATAGTGAAAAATTAAAAATTTTCATACCATTTGAAAATTCACCCACCATATTGCTTTTGTGTCTAGAATTTCAAGAGATGATTCCGGGAGCTTCGTCCAATGAAATCACTCTGCGTTTGGTCCAGGTAATTACCCATGCCCCCCTCTTTCACTTTCATGCAATTGTTTTTTATTTTAGTGGTCAATTTTTTTTATTTAGGCCATCCCAAGCTGTGTGTTTCAGCCCATGTGGAAATCATGTCTTTTTTTGTGTATAGGGATGGGTATACACGGAAAATACCATGATACCCGCATAAATACACGGCTGTTTTGCAAACAACCGCATACAGGGACACAAATGTGATTTTCAAAGGAAAATACTTATGAAACTAAAAAATGTTTGTGTAGGATGGTGCTATAATGGAGAGAGAGGGAACATGGTGATGTTGAAGAGGCAGTGCAAGGAGATCTAATGGCTCAACAAGTGCTGAGGGCTTGTGGGTTATAAAAATTTTGTTTCCTTGGAAGCTTGAGGGATAAACCAAGGCTACTCAAACTACTAGTAGACTAATGTGATATAGAATCTAAGTCCTTTCAGTTAGATTGGATGTCACTCAACATCGAGGTTGAGGGAATATATTTTATCATAGTTTTGTCCTGACGAGGGGAGGTGGTGAACCTCCGATCCCGTGGGCCAGGAGGCAAGATGACTATAGAGGAGTACATAGTTGTGTATTGCCTTCGCGATATAGAGAAGTTTGGGAGTCAAATCTTGACAAACGTAGTTTAGAACCTAGGTCTGAAACCCATACTATTGGTGATGGGTAGGATCGCAGGTTTAGCCTCACTCCATCAGGCCTCAAGGCCAATAATGTTCTATGCAGTAGAGTGCATGCGACCTATGATATGTGAATGGAGTACCTCACTAATAAGGAAAATGAAGCAACAAATCAGTGATTCCAAGATGAGTAGGGTATGAAACTTTGGTTTTGACAACATACTGAGTGCATTCTTTTTTGAGAGGGTGTGGGGGCTAAGCCGTAGAGTTGACATTGTTCCACATGGAGTTAAGGATCTGGATAAGCTATGTTGGCCCCATGCCATGCAGATAATGGGAGGGGGAAGGGTGGCTAACCCCTATCCAACAGATATATTCCTCTGGTGGAGGAGACATATCATCGCCATAGAGAACTACCCCTATGCAGGGTTAGACTTCTGTGGAGATCCAAACATGACCGAACCCCAACTCACTTTTGTTTTTTGAGTTATTAATTTTTTTTTTGTATTTTTTGATATATGAAATCAAAATACATGTTTTTGGTGTGACAGAACATAATGAAACTCTGTCATGTACATGCAAATGTGGGACCACGATGGCCAAAAGTATTTCCTCATCATTGACAGAGGGGAAGAGGCGATGAGATTATGGGTGTGGACGCAGAGCAAATGCTCCAAATCATCCACACAAAATTCATTTGCTTGACACAAAGGGTTCCAATGGCACAAGTCGAGGAATTTACTGAGGCTATGTAGCACCAGGTGGTTGGAGTACCTGTGATGTCCCTTTTTTTAATTTTTTACCAAAATGCCCAATTTTCCATTTTTTTTCAATTTTGGCTCTTGATTAGTTTTAGTGTCTTGGTCTCCAAGTCAGCCCAATTTATCCCAAATATTTAGAGAAGGTGTATGACTGATATAATAACTTTATTATTAGGTTTAGGGATGTATTATAGCCCTCCAATCAGTTCTGCAATTATATACTAAATTCTGAGCAAGATAGATGATTTTACTAGCAATTTTGGGTTCAAATCCCCGTGGGGTAATTGATAGAAATGGCTTCCCAAATGTGCAGAAAAACACTCAAATTATTAAATTGAAATAGGGGTTGTGTAGAATACATTATCACACACTCATATGCATACCCAATCGAATTATCATGTCTGTTATCACTTCTTTCAATCATATGTAAAATACTAGTTTTGGACCCTTGGGAAAATGAGGTGTAGTTTTCCCCAAATGCTATCAAATTCGACCCAATGGACACAAATTATCAGTTACTAAACATCAAAACCATAATATAATTTAATTACAGTCCATTCATTCATAAATCATCAATAGTTCTTACATCCATTTGAATCCATCAAGATTACAAGAGTTTACAACAAGGTAGTTGAGAAATGGCACCGTTTCTTCATTATTAAGCAATAATACATGATATTTCTTGGCATTTATACCTGACAGATTTATGAACTTAAATAACAGATAATATACATCAAAATAAAAAATACTGAATAAATATAATCTCCCTCAAACAGGTGAATAGCTCACCAAGTGTGCCTCACTCCATAGAGCTGAAATATGGTGAGAAAACTTGAGATGGAAGGAAGAAAAAGCTGAAATTGATGTGTCCACGACTTGTTGTAGCTTGCACCTGTAACTTATGACTTCATTGAATCTCCTTGAAATACCTAGGTGGCCTCTCCAATACCAACTAGGATGGGAATCTTTCACCCTCAAAATTGGCTAAGTCATGAACTAGTCTTCCACTAGCTCTCTCTCTTCTCAATAGAAAATTTCACAAATGATAAAAAATGTTCTTGTCATGGCTGATCCCTGTATTTTATAAACATTATTTTTCTTCTAATGTTCCAAATCCATCCATAAACCAAATCCAAGTCGAATTGGTGTGGCTGCTCATGCGATGCCATGTGGCCTCTCTCTTCACCTTCCCTCTTCTCCCAAATTGGAGTAGGAGCCTCTTGGCCTTCTCCAACTCCCAAATTAGACCCCTAAGATGCTATATTCAGTCCCAAAATGTCAATATGTCAGTATTTCAGCCTTCATATTTGACGTGTGTCATAACTGTCATAGAATCTCATCATTGGTGTCATAGATGTCATAAATGTAAGGGGAATCTAGCCAAATGTCCATGAAACCCCCATTTGTCTCTTCCTCTCCCATGTAAGTTATAATTCATCCAAAATTTGACCTACGAAGTATATGGAAAAGTATATTAACCTCATAATCCATCCCAAAACATTAGGCTTCACATAGATTCGAAATTACAAGAGGATGATGCCATTTAACATAGGAATTCTAGCTTGACTGGGCCCCATAGTCTCCACGTGTCCCCATTTTCCATAGCCATTTCATTTTTCACTTGAATTCATTTAATTAAATCCATTAAGTAAATATTTATTCCTTATAATTTCTAAACACCATTTATTAGCTCCCTTATTAACTCCCCAATGTTTCCACCCAACCTAGGGAACTAGTAGTATTGATGGAATTTTCCTGCTATGCAATTATTTGAATGGGGACATTACAGTCCTCCCCACCCAATATTGCTTATCTTCAAGAAATTTCAGATTTGGATGCTGCAAAATATTCTCCTCTTCCCATGTGGCATCTTCACTTGGTAGATCCTTCCATTGCACCAAGTATTCTTTGATTGTTCTGCTCCTCAATCTTCTCTCCCTTGTCTTCAAAACTTTTTCCGGAATAAGTGTGAGTTGTCCTTCATCATCCAAACGAGGGAGTGTATCTGAAATTAAAATTTTATGACCAATATATTTCTTGAGACAAGAAACATGAAATACAATATGAATTTTACTCCCTTCCGGAAGTTCCAACTCATATTTTATTTCTCCAATTTTCCAGATTACCTTGTAGGGCCCATAGTATCTTGGCTTTAGCTTTTCTGCTCCATTTATTTTAAGGGATGTTTTTTTTGTATGGATGCAAACTCAAATACACTAAATCATCAACCTGAAATGTCCTTTCCTCTCTATGTTTATGGGCATATTGTTTTTGTTGGTTTTGGGCAACCTGCAAATTGTCTTTTAAAAGATTTAAAATTTCTTGGATTTCTTCCACCCAATCTTTAGCTTTTGGAGATCTACTATCACCAAATATCATATCAGAAAATTTAAGGGCATCATAGCCATATAATTCTCTGAAAGGAGACATCCCTATTGACATGTGAAAGGTTCTGTTGTAGCAAAACTCACCCAAGTGTAGCCATTTTGTCCAAGCTTTTTGTTGTTCTCCCACATAGTTTCAGAGGTACCCTTCCAACAATTTATTCACCCTCTATGTTTGTCCATCAGTTTTTGGATGGTAGATTGTACTTGGAGTCAGTTTAGTTCCCACAAATATGAAAATTTCTTTCCAAAAAGCACTCATGAATCTACCATCTCTATAACTCACAATGCTCTTGAGGAGCCCATGCAATCTGAAGATTTCTTTGAAAACAATATCAGCCACTTGTGCAGCACTAAAAGACAATGTAACAGAAAATAGATGAGAAAACTTATTCAATCTATCCACTACCACATATATGCAATCCTTTCCCAAATATTTGGGCAAACTGGTGATGAAATCCATCGAAACACTGTCCCATTTTTGCTCCGGAATGGGAAATGTTTGTAATAAAGTAGCAGGGTGTGTGAGTTCTGATTTGTTTTACTGAAAAACCTTACATTCATTCACATGCTTCTGAACATATTCCTTCAGCTCCTTCCAATAGAACCTTTTCCTTAGTTGCCTATAGGCTTTGAAGATCCCCGGATGACCTGCTAATGGGGAATCATGTGCTTCCTGCAAAGCTTTGTACTTAAGATTTGAATCTCGAACCAAATAAATTATTCCATTATAATATATCAGCCCAATCAAAATTATGTATTTATCATCTCCCATGATTCCATATAATACATCACAAGCAAATTTATCTTTGGCATATTCAACTAGTAGCATGTCTTTCCAATTTTTAGCAATGTCCATAAGAGAAAAATAAGGTCTTCAAGATAATGCATCTACTACAATGCTATTCTTTCCTTTAAAGTATTCTATATCAAAATAATAATCTTGGATCTTTCTTACCTACTTTTTTTTCCTTTCATTTAGATCCTTTTGGGTAAGGAGGTGTCTTAGACTATTGTGGTCAGTTTTCAGCACAAACTTGTTGCCTGCCAAGCATTATCGGAATTTGGCCAAGGTGTGCATGATGGACAACATCTCTGTCATATATGGAGTAAATATTTTCATGAGGCTGCAACTTTCTGCTCTCAAAGGCTATAGGGTGTTGGCCTTGCTTTAGGAAAGCCCCTACTCCTTCACCTAAGGCATCACATTCAACAACAAAAGGATATTGAAAAATCAGGTAATGCAAGTATGGGCCAACTACTCATTACCTATTTAATTTTTTGGAAGGCCTTTTCAGCCTCTTCATTCCACTTGAAAGTATCCTTCTTAGTCAAATCATTGAGTGGAGAAGTCAACTTGGATAATCCTTTCACAAACTTCCTGTAGTATGTACATATTCCAATGAGCCTCTTAATTCTATGATGTTTTTCGGTGATGGCCATTCTAAGATATCCCTGACCTTTTCCATGTGCACTTTCACTCCATATTGCCCAATAATGTGCCCAAGATATAATAGTTCTTTCATCCCAAATTCACATTTAGATATCTTAGCATACAAAGACTGTTCTTGCAAAGTTTTCAACACAATCTCTAGGTGTTGCAAGTGCTCTTCCCAAGTTTTACTGTAAATGAGATTATCATCAAATAAGAATAAATCAAACCTTCTAATATTATTGCAAAAGATTCTATTCATAGATACATTCTTGAAAAGTAGATGAAAATTAGTCAACCCAAATGGCATAACAAGAAACTCAAAGTGACCATAATGACATCGAAAAGCGGTCTTTTGCACATCTTCCTGCTTGATCTGAATTTGGTGATAACCAGATCTAAGGTCAATTTTGGAAAATTACTTAGATCCAAATATCTCATCCATGACCTCATCAATCCTAGGAATAGGATATCTATTCTTTATGGTCTTCTTGTTCAAATCTCTAAAGTCTATATACATCCTCAAAGTTCCATGTTTTTTCTTTACCAATACTATTGAAGAAGCATAAGGGATAGAGCTTGGTCTAATGAGTCCCAACTCTAAAATTTCTTGAATGGTATTCTCAATCTCATCTCTGAACTTCTTGGGATATCTATAAGGTGTTATCTAAATGGGTGAAGTACCCTCCTCCAAAACAATGTTATGCTCAACCCCTCTATCAGGTGGTCTACCATGTGGAAGATCTCTGAAAACTTTTTCATATTTGTGCAAAAGTGTATATATCTCTTTTGGGTGTTTAAAAACTCTGATTTTTGGCTTGGGAGAGGTGATATAACATTCATCAGCACATTACATATCCCCGTGCCTCAATATAGATCTCATACTATTGCAATTTACTACTTGTTTTGGGTAAGTGTGTTGCCCTCTTACAACCCTTAGTACCCCTGTTGAATCTTGAAATTTCATTTTAGGAATTTGATGATTTACTGAATTCTCTGCTATATAAAACAACCATTGAAATCCCAAGACTACATTAGTATCAGCAACATAAACCAAATAAAAACTATCAACAAAAGTATAGTTACCTATGGTGACTTGTAGCTTGGGAACCCATGTGTTGCATTGCATTGTGTTGTGACCTGGAATGACAACTGTGAAGCCATCAAATGGTTCACTTGGTATATTTATTTTATTCACCATCTCTACATCAATTAACTTATGTTTATCTCCTCCATATATCAAAACTTAATCTCTTTGTCCCAATACCACACCCTTTCATCGAATAGTGTGATAGCGAGGCACTGTTGAAAATACTGCCATTTTTGCTTTGTCCGGTGAAGGATGATTGTATTCTTGATTTTATTCTTCATATGCTGTCTCATATGCATCCTCTTGATCTGAAGTGTGCTCCTCTTCATCCATACCCTCTTCATACCCATCATTATTAGGAAATACTTCTATGTATTGAGCCTTTCCTTTAGCACATTTATGCCCCGGTGTCCATGGTTGGAAGCATGTGAAGCGCAATATTTTCCTTCAAAGTTCCTCCTTGTTTTGTACTTCTTTATTATTCTTTTCAAATGTATCCTTTTTCCAAAAATTCCTATTAGGTGCTTCCTTTTTCCAAGGCTTTCTTTCAAATTTGAAGTTAGGCTTGGGAGGAAATCTTGTTCTAGGAAGCACATTTTGAAGATCTCTAGTCAAGTTCATTGCATCATTTAAGTTAGTAGGCTTGTGGGATTTGACCAAACCTTTTAAGGGCTCTGCCAAACTTTCAGTGAACAGCAAAAATAACCTTCCCATATATACATCAACCACCTTAACTAATAATCTTTAAAATTCCAACATATACTCAATAGGAGTCCCTACCTGCTTCAATTGTGCTAGTTCTTTGAAAGACAATTCTGGATCTTTTTGCTCAAACCTTTCTAATAACCTATCAATAAATTCCCTTTATGTTTTAACCTGATCATGACCCAAGGTTTTTAGGCCATGGAAACACCATTCATTGGAATCTCCATCCAAGTGTGAAATAGCCATTTTTAAAGCATCTTCTTCCACCATTGGATTCAGTTGAAAATACACATCCAATTTTTGCACCCAAGTGTTAGAAGAACTTTGAGGTGAACCACCAAAATTAGGAAGTGGCACTTTACCTATGGCACAATTCAATTAATTTTTTTGATGTAGAGACTTATTGTCCTCCTTTTAAATTTTGTTTTCTGTGGTGAAGTACTGCTCAAATGTTATACTTCTCCTACACTCTTCATCCAATTGAGCCCTTTCTTGTGTCATTGCATCAATTTCAAATTGAATGTTAGTCTCTTCTTTGCGAATAAGAAATTTAGGTGCAGTAGGCCTTGGTGTTCTCTAAAATTGATGGGTTATATTATGGGGTCCTTTTCTTGAGAATATATGCTCACCCATTGTCTTCTTTTCTTCTTAGTGTAAACCACTGTTGTCTCCTATTACTCCTAATTTGCTTCCAAATTGGTTAACCAACAATTCAAATCCTTTCATAAGCTGATGGTTCATGTTATTGGTTATATCATTAAAGAGAGGTTGTATTCTTTTAATATATTCAATCTTTTCATGATCAGTGGGTCCCTTCCCCTCACTGGTCATAGTTTCAACAAAATGTTCCTCTTCTTCTACTACTTCTTCTTCAACAAAAAGACCTTCAAATTCAAGATCTAAGGGTGGTGGTTTATTTATTTGAATCCTTTTTACTACCATCAGGGGCCAAGATCATGCTCTGATACCACTTGTATTGTTCGTTTTTTTAATTTTTTACCAAAATGCCCAATTTTCCATTTTTTTTCAATTTTGGTTCTTGACTAGTTTTAGTGTCTTGGTATCCAGATTAGCCCAATTGCTCGCAAATATTCAGAGAATGTGTATGACTGATATAATAACTTGATTATTAGTTTCATGTATTCATTATGGCCATCCAATCAGTTCTTCAATTCTGTACTAAATTATGAACAAGATAGATGATTTTACTAAAAAATTTGGGTTCAAATCCCCCGGGGGTAAGTGATAGAAATGGCTTCCCAAATGTGCAGAAACCCACTAAAATTCTTAAATTTAAGAAGGGGATGTGTATAATAGATTATCATAGAGTAATATTCATAACCAATCGAATTATCATGTTTGTTATCACTTCTTTCAATCAGATGTAAAAAACTAGTTTTGGACCCTTGGGGAAATGAAGTGTAGTTTTCCCCAAATGATATCAAATTAGACCCAATGGCAACACAATATCACTTTCTGAAAAAGAAACCAATAATATAATTTAATTAAATTCCATTCATTTATAAATCATCAATAGTTCATCTATCCATTCGAATCCATTAAGATTACAAGAGTTTACAACAAGGTAGTGGGGAAATGGAATCGTTTCTTCATTATTGAGAAATAAAACATGATATTTCTTGGAATTTTTAAATGAGAGATTTATTAGATTAAATAACATAGCATATACATCTGAATACAAAATACTGAAGCAATAGAATCTACCTCAAAGAGGTGAATAGCTCACCAAGTGTGCCTCAATCCATAGAGCTGAAATATGGTGAGAAAACTTGAGATGGAAGGAAGAAAAATATGAAATTGATGTGTACAAAACCTGCTGTAGATTTCACCTATAACTTATAACTCCATTGAAGCTCCTTGAAATACCTGGGTGGCCTCTCCAAACACCAACTAGGATGGGAATCTTTCACCCTCGAAATTGGCTAAGTCATGAACTAGTCTTCCACTAGCTATCTCTCTTCTCAATAGAAAATTTCACAAATGATTAAAAAGGTCCTTCTCATGGACGATACATATATTTTATAAACATTATTTGTCTGTAAGGTTCCAAATATATCCATAAACCAAATCCAAGTCGAATTGGTGTGGCTGCTCATGCTATGTCAGGTGGCCTCTCTCTTCACCTTTCCTCTTCTCCCAAATTGGAGTAGGAGCCTCTTGGATTTCTCCAAATCCAAAATTATACCCCTAAGATGCTCTATTTAGTCCTAAAATTTCAGTATGTCAGTATTGATATCTGAATTGTGTCATGACTGTCATAGAATTTCCATCATTGGTGTCATAAATGTAAGGGGAATCTAGCCAAATGTCCATGAAACTCCCATTTGGATCTTCCTCTCCCATGTAAGTTAAAATTCATCCCAAATTATACCTATGAAATATATGAACAAGTATATTAACCTCATAATCGATCCCAAAACATTAGGCTTCCCATAGATTCAAAATTACATGAGGAGGATCCATTTAACATAGGAATTCTAGCTTGAGGGGGCCCCATAGTATCCATGTGTCTCCATTTTCCATAGCCATTTCATTTTCAAATTGAATTAATTTAATTAACTCCATTAAATAAATATTTATTCCTTCTAATGCCTAAACACCATTTATTAGCTCCCTTATTAACTCCTCAATGTTTCCACCCAACCTAGGGAACTAGTAGGATTGATGGATTTTTCCCGCTATGCATTTATTTGAATGAGGAAATTATAGTCATCCACACCCAAAATTTCTTTTCCTCAAGCACTTTCAGATTTGGATGCTGAAAAATATTCTTCTCTTCCCATGTGGTATCTTCACTTGGTAGATCCTTCCATTGCACCAAGTATTATTTAATTGTTCTACTCCTCAATCTTCTCTCCTTTATCTTCAAAACTTTTTCCGGGATAAATGTGAGTTGTCCTTCATCATCCAAAGGAGGGAGTGTATCTGAAATTACAATTTTCTGATCAATAGCTTTCTTGAGACAAGAAACATGAAATACATTATGAATTTTACTCGCTTCCGAAAGTTCCAACTCATATGCTACTTCTCCAATTTTCCGGATTACCTTGTAGGGTGCATAGTATATTGGCTCTAGATTTTCTGGTCCATTTCTTTTGAGGGATGTTTTTTTGTATGGCTGCAACCTCAAATAGACTAAATCATCAACCTGAAAGGTCCTTTCCTCTCTATGTTTATCAGCATATTGTTTTTGCTGGTTTTGGGCAAATTGTCTTTTAAAAGATTTAAAATTTCTTGGCTTTATTCCACCCAATATTTAGCTTTTGGAGCTCTACCATCACCAAATATCATATCATAAAATGTAAGGGCATCATAACCATATAATTCTCTGAAAGGAGACATCCTTATCGACATGTGAAAGGTGGTGTTGTAGAAAAACTCACCCAAGTGTAGCCATTTGGTCCAAGCTTTTTGCTGGTCTCCCACATAGCTTCAGAGGTACCCTTCCAACCATTTATTCAATCTCTCTGTTTGTCCATCAGTTTGTGGATCATAGCTTGTACTTGGAGTCAATTGAGTTCCCACCAATTTGAAAAGTTCTTTTAAAAAAGCACTCATGAATCTACCATCTCTATCACTCACAATGCTCTTGGGGAGCCCATGCAATCTGAATATTTCTTTGAAAAAAATATCAGCCACTTGTGCAGAACTAAAATAGGATGTAACAGAAAATAAATGAGAAAAATTAGTCAATCTATCCACTACCACATATATGCAATTCTTTCCCAAATATTTGGGCAAACCAGTGATGAAAGCCATTGATATACTGTCCCATTTTTGCTTCGGAATGGGAAATGGTTGTAATAAACCAGCAGGGTGTGTTAGTTCTGATTTGTTTTGCTGACATACCTTACATTCATTCACATACTTCTGAACATCTTCATTCAGCCACTTCCAATAGAACCTTTTCCTTAGTTGCCTATAGGTTTTGAAGATCCTCAGATGACCTCTAGTGGGGAATCATGTGCTTCCTGCAAAACTTTGTACTTAATATTTGAATATCGAACCAAATAAATTCTTCCCTTATAATATATCATCCCCCTAAATTTTTTTTATTTATCATCTCCCATGATTCCATATAATACATCAAAAGCAAACTTATCTTTGGCATATTCAATCAGTAGCATGTCTTTCCAATTTTTAGTAATGTCCATTAGAGAAAAAGAAGGTCTTTGAGATAATGCATATGCTACAATGTTATTCTTTCCTTTCACATATTCAATATCAAAATAATAATATTGGATATTTCTTACCCACTTTTTTTTCCTTTCTTTTAGATCCTTTTGGGTAAGTAAGTGTCTTAGACTATTGTGGCCAGTTTTCATCACAGACTTGTTGCCTATCAAGTATTGTCGGAATTTGACCAAGGCATGCATGATGGCCAACATATTTTTTTCATATATGGAGTAAATATTTTCATGAGGCTGCAACTTTCTACTCTCAAAGGCTATAGGGTGTTGGCCTTTATTTAGGAAAGCCCCTACTCCTTCACATGAGGCATCATATTCAACAACAAAAGGCTTAGAAAAATCAGGTAATGCAAGTATGGGACAACTACTCATTACCTCTTTCATTTTTTGGAATGCCTTTTCAGCCTATTCATTCCACTTTAAAGCATCCTTATTAGTCAAATCAGTGAGTGGAGAAGTCACCTTGGAGAATCCTTTCACAAACTTCCTGTAGTATGTAATATTCCAATGAAGCCTCTCAATTTTGTGTTGTTTTTTGGTGATGGCCATTCTAAGACAGCCCTGATCTTTTCCATGTGCAATTTCACTCTATATTTCCCAATAATGTGCCCAATATATAATATTTATTTCATCCCAAATTCACATTTATACATCTTATAATACAAAGACTGTTCTTGGAAAGTTTTCAACACAATCTATAGGTGTTGCAAGTGATCTTCCCAAGTCTTACTGTAAATGAGAATATAATCAAAGAAGACTAAAACAAACATTCTAAGTTGATTGAAAAATATTCTATTCATACATGCTTTAAAAGTAGTTGGAGCATTAGTCAACCCAAATGGAATAACAAGAAACTCAAAGTGACCATAATGACATTGAAAAACAGTCTTTTGAACATCTTCCTCCTTCATCCGAATTTGGTGATAAGCAGATTTAAGGTCAATTTTGGAAAAGTACTTAGCTCCAAATAGCTCATCCATGATTTCATCAATCCTAGGAATATGATATCTATTATTGATGGTATTCTTGTTCAAAGCTCTAAAGTATATACACATCCTCAAAGTTCCATCTTTTTTCTTTACCAACACTATTGAAGAAGCATAACGGATAGAGCTTGGTCCAATGAGTCCCAACTCTAAAATTTCTTGAATGGTCTTCTCAATCTCATATTTTAACTTCTTGGGATATCTTTAAGGTTTTATCTAAATGGGTGAAGTACCCTCCTCCAAAACAATGTTATGCTCAACCCCCCTATCAGGTGGTCTACCATGTGGAAGATCTTTGAAAACATTTTCATATTTGTGTAAAAGTGTCCCTATCTCTTTTGGGTGTTTAAAAACTCTGATTTTTGTCTTGGGAGAGGTGATATAAAATTCAGAAGCACATTATATATCCCCATATCTCAATATAGATCTCATACTATTGCAATTTACTACTTGTTTTGAATAAGTGTGCTGCCCTCTCACAACACTTAGTACCCCATTGAATCTTGAAATTTCATTTTAGGAATTTGAGAATTTACTGAATGCTCTACTATATAAAACAAACATTTCACTCCCAAGACTACATTATCATCAGAAACATCAGCCACATAAAAACTATCAACAAAATTATAGTTACCTATGGTGACTTGCAGCTTGGGAACCCATGTGTTGCATTGCATTGTGTTGTGACCTGGAATGACAACTGTGAAGTCATCGAATAGTTCACTTGGTATATTTATTTTCTTCACCATATATGAATAAATGAAATTATGTGTAGCTCCTCCATATACCAAAATTTAATCTCTTTGTCCCAATACCACACCCTTGCATCGAATAGTGTGATAGTGAGGCACTGTTGAAAGTACTATCATTTTTGCTTTGTTCGGTGAAGGATGATTGTCTTCTTGTTTTTTTTCTTCAGCTGCTTTCTCATATGAATCCTCTTTCATCTGAAGTGTGCTATTCTTCATCCATACCCCCTTCATACCCATCATTATCATAAAATACTTCTATGTATTGAGCCTTTCCTTTAGCACATTTATGCCCCGGTGTCCATGGTTGGAAGCATGTGAAGCACAATATTTTCCTTTGAAGTTCTTCCTTGTTTTGTCCTTCTTTCTTATTCTTTTCAAATGTATCCTTTTTACAAAAATTCCTATCAGGTGCATCATTTTTCCAAGGCTTTCTTTCAAATTTGAAGTTAGGCTTGGGATGAAATCTTGTTCTAGGAAGCACATTT
This sequence comes from Pseudotsuga menziesii, assembly GCA_001517045.1. Classification (NCBI taxonomy): domain Eukaryota; kingdom Viridiplantae; phylum Streptophyta; class Pinopsida; order Pinales; family Pinaceae; genus Pseudotsuga; species Pseudotsuga menziesii. Next base: position 8,477 of record LPNX010607347.1, on the reverse strand, counting down.
TGAAGATCTCTAGCCAAGCTCATTGCATCATTTAAGTTAGTAGGCTTGTGGGATTTGACCAAACATTTTAAGTGCTCTTCCAAAAATTCAATGAACAACAACACTAACCTTCCCATAGATACATCAGCCACCTTAACTGATAATATTTGGAATTCTAACATATACTTAGTAGGAGTCCCTACCTACTTCAATTGTGCTTGTTCTTTGAAATACAATTCTGGATCTCTTTGCTCAAACATTTGTAGTACCCTGTCAATAAATTCCCATATGTTTTAACCTGATCACGACCTAAGGTTTTCAGGACATGGAACCACCATTCATTGGCATCTCCATCCAAGTGAAAAATAGCCATTTTTAAAGCATCTTCTTCCACCATTGGATTCAGCTTAAAATACACATCCAATGTTTGCACCCAAGTGTTAGCAGAACTTTGAGGTGAACCATCAAAAGTAGGAAGTGGAACTTTACCTATGGCACAATTCAATTCTTTGTTTTTATGTAGAGACTTATTTTCCTCCTTCTTTTAAAGTTTGTTTTCCATGGTGAATTACTACTCAAATGTTATACTTCTCCTACACTCTTCATCCAATTTAGCCCATTCTTGTGTCATTGTATCAATTTAAAATTGAATGTTAATATATTCTTTGGGAATAAGAAATTTAGGTGCAGTAGGACTTGGTTTTATCTGAAATTCATGGGGTCTATTATGGGGTCCTGTTCTTGAGAATATATGCTCACCCATTGTCTTCTTTTCTTCTGAGTGTAAACCACTGCTGTCTCATATTACTCCTAATTTGCTTCCAAATTGGATAACCAACAATTCGAATCCTTTCATAAGCTGATGGTTAATGTTCTTGGTTATATCATAAAATAGAGGTTGTATTAGTTTTATATATTCAATATTTTCATGATCAGTGGGTCCCTTCCCCTCACTAGTCATAGTTTCAGCAAAATGCTCCTCTTTTTCTACTACTTCTTCTTCAACAAAAATACCTTCAACTTCACAATATAAGGGTGGTGGTTTATTGATTTTAATCCTTGTTACTACCATAAGGTTCCAATATAATTCTCTTATACCACTTTTAATGTCCCTTTTTTAAATTGTTTTTACCAAACTACCTAATTTTCCATTTTTTTTCAATTTTGGCTCTTGACTAGTTTTAGTGTCTTGGTCTCCAAATCAGCCCAATTACTCCCAAATATTCAGAGAAGGTGTATGAATTATAAAATAAATTGATTATTAGGTTCAGGCATAAATTATGGACCTCCAATAAGCTCTAAAATTCTGTACTAAATTATGAACAAGATAGATGATTTTACTAGCAATTTTGGGTTCAAATCCCCCTAGGGTAAGTGATAGAAATGGCTTCCAAAATGTGCATCAAACCAATCAAATTATTAAATTGAATAATGGTATGTGTATAAGAAATTATAAAAGACTCATATGCATAACCAATCGAATTATCATGTCTGTTATCACTTCTTTCAATCAAATGTAAAAAAATAGTTTTGGACCCTTAAGGAAATGAGGTGTAGTTTTCCCCAAATGCTATCAAATTCGACCCAATGGAAAAAAATTTCTGAGTTACTGAACATGAAACCCATAATATACTTTAATTTAATTCCATTCATTCATAAATCATCAATATTTCATACATCGATTCAAAACCATCAAGATTACAAGAGTTTACAACAAGGTAGTGGGGAAATGGCACCGTTTCTTCATTATTGAGCAATAATACATGATATTTCTTGGAATTTCGACCTGAGAGATTTATGAAATTAAAAAACATAGAATATACATCATAATGCAAAATACTGAAGCAATATAATCTCCCTCAAAGAGGTGAATAGCTCACCAAGTGTGCCTCACTCCATAGAGCTGAAATATGGTGAGAAAACTTGAGATGGAAGGAAGAAAAAGATGAAATTGATGTGTCCAAGACCTGATGTAGCTTGCACCTGTAACTTATGAATCCATTGAGTCTCCTTTAAATACCTGGGTGGCCTCTCCAAACACCAACTAGGATGGGAATCTTTCGCCCTCGAAATTGGCTAAGTCATGAACTAGTCTTCCACTAGCTCTCTCTCTTCTCAATAGAAAAGTTCACAAATGATCAAAAAGGTTATTCTCATGGATATTTCCTATATTTTATAAAAATTATTTGTCTTCTAAGGTTCCAAATACATCCATAAACCAAATCCAAGTCGAATTGGTGTGGCTACTCATTCTATGCCATGTGGCCTCTCTCTTCACCTTCCCTCTTCTCCCAAATTGGAGTAGGAGGCTCTTGGCTTTATCAAAATCCCAAATTCGACCCCTAAGATGCTCCATTAATTCCTAAAATTTCATTATGTTAGTATTTCAGCCTTCAAATATGACGTGTGTCATAACTGTCATAGAATCTCCATCATTGGTGTCATAGATGTCATAAATGTAAGGGGAATCTAGCCAAATGTCCATGAAACTCCCATTTGGATCTTCCTCTCCCATGTAAATTATAATTCATCCAAAATTAGACCTATGAAATACATGGAAAATTATATTAACCTCATAATCCATCCCAAAACATTAGGCTTCCCATAGATTCGAAATTACAAGTTGAGGATGCCATTTAACATATGAATTCTAGCTTGAGTGGGCCCCATAGTCTCCATGTGTCTCCATTTTCCATAGCCATTTCATTTTTCACTTGAATTCATTTAATTAACTCCATTAAATAAATATTTGATCCTTCTAATTTCTAACCACCATTTATTATCTCCCTTATTAACTCCCTAATGTTTCCACCCAACCTAGGGAACTAGTAGGATTGATGGATTTTTTTCGCTATGCAATTATTTGAATGGGGACATTACAGTACCACGGGCATGGGTTCAGTTATTTTTCCGGCTAGCTAGAGCCATGGTGTGCTACCATTATCAGCACCCTCCTCCACCTCAGGCTTAGAGACCCGGGTGTATATTTTTTGTATGACTGTGTAGTATATTTTGGTGGCTCGGAAGCCCCAATTTTGTATATGACACTTATGTATTATGATGTCACCTTTTTTGGAATTAATGAAAAATATTTATGATGATCGTTTTTTAATCTATTTACATGTGTAAAATGTGTTTGTGAAATGCTTATGGTGTGTTAAACAAATTCCAATCTAGTACATAGTTAGCATATGAATTAGCAAGTTGATTAAAATTTCTTGAAATGTGAATGTATGTTATGCTCTTAAATTGTCGTTCTAGCAATATTACACGCAATAATCTTCGTAAGAATGTCGGATCCCTAACATGATACAATCCATCAAGTTGTGATACCACTAACTACGAATCAAGATGTACCTCAAGAGAAAGAACACCATGTGAAATGGCATCCTGCAATAACTCAATCACGACACTATATTCAACAACATTGTTTGATGAAGGCTTTAAGCATACGCCTCCTGAAGACAACACTTGAACCATAGGAGTATTGATCACCCAAGCAGCCGAAGCTGATTTTTGAGTGTGGTAGCTAGCACCATTAGCGAATCCTATGTAAACGGAAGAATCCATCGACATATAGACCATAACAAATGAAAGCTAATCAACAAACTTGATCACCATAAGAAGACCTAACTATGCAATGCAAAAAATGTACAATAATATACAAAAATTCAGCCCTGACTGAAAATCATGCATAGTACTTTTTAAGATAGAGCCCATTTCTAGGCTTTGCTAAGGCCATCCCTTCATAATCCACCAACTCATAGGAACCTTTCTCTAAGACATGCTTAACCACGTAAGGACCATGCCACATCGGGTTGAAATTTCCTGCCCCCAAGAGTTCCTTAGATTGATCCCACAAAAGGACCAAGCCACCTTCACTAAACCTCCTAGGACAGACATACTTATCATACTGGACCTTAATGCAATGCTTGTTAACCTCAAGAGGCACTAAAGCATCTTGACGCTGCTCATCAAGTTGATCCAAGTGGACCATACGTTCTTCTAATGCATAAGTCTTTGGTAAAAATATCCACAACTAGCTTCAAAGAAGGGATTTCACATTCAACTGGTAATATTGACTCCACCCTATGTACAAGCTAATAGGGAGAGAAACTAGTGGCAGTCTTGACCGCGGTTCTATAGGCCCAGAAAGTAGGATACAACATGATATGCCAATTATGATTTCTCTATGCGATGGTTCGTTGGATAATGGAATTAAGTGACTTGTTCACTGCTTCAACCTATCTATTCTCTTAAGGATAATAAGAAGTGGAATCCTCTTGCTTATACCCTAACTTTGAAGCCAACTCTTCCATCATTTTGTTCTAAAAGTGCCTACCATGGCCAGTGACAAGATCCCTCAGAATACTGAATCGGGTGATAATCTAGTTAAATACAAAATGCACGGTTGTTTCACCTCTACCCATTTTGTGAAATAATCAACAGCCAAAATAATATGATGGTGCCCCTAGCTGAAGCCGGGTTACAATCCATAAAGTCGATCCCCACTTGGTGAACGGACTGACGGTGATAATGGGATGAAAAGGGGTTGGACACGAGCACATATTATGTGCAAACACCTGGAAAGGGTGGCACCTCTTGACTGCATTAACATAATATTTAAATATGGACGACAAAAAATAACCCACTCTCAAAATCGTTTGAGCTATAAAAATCCCATATAAATGATCACCACACGCCTCTCCGTGGAAATCATTAAGCATGACCTCAGCCTCCTCATGAGTTAAGCAATGACGTAAAATGGAATCAACCCCATGATGGTACAAACAAATGCTAATAATTCTGTGTGACTGTAACAACAGTCCCAAAATGCAAAATAAATGGTTTTACATTAGCCGTAACAGTGGTATTTTTCAGCCAAAAGAAAGGTCTGGGCACTATACTTTCTGACATGTATGTTAAGAGTTTGATGGCAGCCCTCTGGAACAGTGAAATCTCCCCCTTTTATGCTCCTGTAGGTTTGTCTGAGTCTGCAGCTCCAAATGGAAAAGTACAGTCCTTTTTTGATGCCACGATATAGCTGCTTTTGGCCCTTACTTTTAACAAACACTTTAGCCTTTGGCACACAACTTGGAATTTTATTGTCTTCAATACCAAAAAGGCACACATCACGTCTTATGGAAATAATAATATTTTCTTCCAACTGTCCGGACAACAATGTAATCAGCATAAACAATTGATCAACTTCTACAGTCTGATCCGTGGGTATTTGAACTGGTAATGACCCATATGCAGCGAGTATACGTCCTTGGACACCCACAAATTGATGAGTTATGTGACCATCCTCATCATGTCTCTGTGTTTGTAATCCTTCTAGAAATATTGGGCAGCTTTACCAGTAACCCCAGAAGGAACCCTATAGCTAGGCCCGACAGAAAGCTTTCAGGCTTGATGCTGCTTGAAATCCATGCTTTACCACTGAAGAATCTCAGAACAATATTATTTCTTCATTCTGCAAATCCACCAGCGAGCTTGTTTCTCCTTAGTTCACAGAACTATCACCGAGTTGTCTCCATTGACTGACTTGTTCATTAAATGTGCACGTAACTCAATTCAAATTCCAAACTCCACATCTGATCTGGCTCCCTTTAATACGCAGATGAATTCATAAGAAATTTTTGAAAAAAATAAAACCCACGCTTCAGCGATATTTACTGAAGATGTTGCCCAAGACAGAGTTATGCTGCTTCTGATTCTTAATTGTCTTCAGACCAGACCACTGAATTTCCTCAGGCATCTCTCATCTACTGCGTGACTGCTCAGTCCACTAGCTAAAATTTTCACGCTGCCAAAAGTATTTCCACGCTGCTACACACAGAAAATTCCTCTGCTGCCAATTAAAATCGCAGAGATCATCATGTAAAATCACTCTAACAAAATGAAAAAAAAAACGTGAGGGTATTTATAGTGTTTTTCTCCTTATTTTAAGGGCCGACCTTCTATTAAAAAATTCAAATCAAATGTGAGCCGACATCCAATTTTTAATAAATTTTTTTATATAGGGGCCGACTTGAATATAATCACTTTTTTTTATTTTTATTTTTTATGAAAAGAGATTTCTTTTAAGTGCTGGTTGACACACATTGACTACCAAATTACCACATTCAATTGCTTGCTTCTTGCTTACTGGAGCCCCACTACCATCACCTACTTGTCGTTTATAAGAACTTTCAGAATTTTGAACAGAATTTTGTATCTGCACCTTCTCAAAAGGTATATCCAATTTACCTAAGCCTGAGATTTTTAAAAAAGCTATTTTTGCAAATGCCTTGCTTCCCAGTGTCCTGGACAGAAGAAGATAGAGTCTGGGATTCTCTGATAGCTTCTAATTTTTGATTACTTTTCTTTTGTTTCAGCTTACACCCTTCACAAAACCAATCCTCTGTAGGAACAACCTCAAGGAGTTTTTGCATGCTGTAGATATGTTCAGCCCCCTCATTGCACTCGGCGCAAATGACTAGTACTTCCTCATACCCAATGTCACCACAGATGTCACAATTTTTTTAAAATATACCCAATCAAGCATGCATCACAATGCTCCTAAGTCTAATGCTCCTTGTTGTAAAAATATTTGCTTTGCAAACTACTCTTTTCTTTCTCAACAACCATCTTTCCTTTGCATCATCTCTGAAACTTTGGTGTTGATTTTCATGTATTCAGCATATCAAACTCGCCTCTTTATTTCACTAGATATTATTTGTAATGATTTCCTAAAAAGAGTGGTCTTCATGACTCAACCCATATCCATGGGTTCCAAGAGCATAATAGAAGAGTAGAAGAGTAACAATACCATAAGATGACCAAAAGCTCCACATAATCAACAAGTGTAAGAAGGCTTCAAACCCCACCATGTCCATGGGCTCACCAACCCACAAATGACCACAGAATGGGTCATTTGGTCCATCAAATGATTCTTCAAGAGATAAGGAGAACATGTCCAAGATATCCACAATCTATAAGAGCACAAGAGCATCTCAATCATTTGCAAGGCTTCACGGAGTGATCAATGATACCATCAGGAATGCAGAGGCTCCAAAGGAGGCTTCAAGCAAAATGGTGGCATCCAGGTTGGCATCAATGACAATTTCATCAACAATCTCCCTCTTTGTCATTGATGACAACAACTTATGCTCCCCCTATGAGCATGCTCCCCCTTTGACTTCATCTCTCCCCCTTTGGCATCAATGGCAAAGGGTGTCCACATACCTGTCTCTGAAATCTCTGATCACTGCTAACTGCTCCCCCTGTCAATATGCACGATCCTTGGACCTGTCTCTGTGCCTGGAGTAACCATCCTTTCTCCTTTGAGTTCATTCTCCAGCCTCATGAACTCAAGGTGTGTTAAGGTCTTTGAGAGACCTTACACTTGGCTTGCCATATGGCAGCCATCCTTCCTGTTCTGATCATATTCTCCTAACTGCAACTACTCGGTCTTCCTTATCCATACCTGTTTCTTGGCATCTGTCCTTTGAGAATCTGTTCCTTCATTGTCCTTGCTGGTTTTCTTGGCTGAGCTATATGTCAGTCTTCTCATATCGTACCAACAATTTTGTGCTTTGTGCCCAAATTTGTTGCATGACCAGCACCTAACTGAGCTGTTGGAACTTCCAATACTTCTTTGATCCCCTTCATTTCTCCATGCCTGAGCATATCCCTGACTGTAAGCATTTGTCTTCTGATCTTCAAATCTTCTTGCTGATATATATGGAGTATTTCTTCTTGGTTGACTTCTTTGACTGGCACATTCATGTGCTTTGTGTCCAAACCCACTGCAAGAGTAGCATCTCAATGTGTGACATGTGGCAGCAACATGTCCGACTTGATTGCATGTCCAACATCTCACTGAGACATTGGGGCTTCCATCCCTTCTCCTACAATCTATAGCCTTGTGACCAAAGTTAGAACAAAAATAACTGTAACCATTGAAACCACTTTCATACCTGGGTCTTGGAGCTGTTTCCTTTCTGAAGTTGCTTTGATGAACAGACCTGACTCCTTGTTTCATCTTTGAACTTCCAATCTCCTTGTTGTCCTGTGCAGGTGCTTGAGGAGCAGATTTGGATGTTGATGTACCTGCTACTGGAGTCTTTAGAGACCAAGACTCATCTTCAAGTTTCTCTTTGTTCTTCTTGTAACCAAGACCAGTCTTGTCGAGAGGAGATCTTTGGAAATCCAAGATCTTATCTAGGACAATTGAGTTGTCCTGGAGCTTGACCAAGGCTTCATGTTTCTTACCTTTCTCCTTGAGACCAACTACCTCCATTTCCAGCTTCTGAACTGTTTCCTCCTTTTCTTCTAGTTGTCTCTTCAAGATTTCTTCTGTCCTCTTGGCTTCCTCTAGCTGAGTCTTCAGATCATGATTGACCTCTCCAGTTTCTTCAAGCTCTTGAGCAGGCTTTTCTGATTCTTCCTCTTGGCTGATCAATTTGGTCTTTAATTGTTCAATTTCAGCATCCTTGTCTTTCATTTGATCT
>LPNX010607304.1:56836-59857 GCA_001517045.1 Pseudotsuga menziesii | reverse complement strand
TAGATGCATAGTTACACAATTGTCTTAGAATTATTGCTACATATCACTGATAAATGCATTATTGCTATAGTTATTTAGCACATAGATCATCTTGATATTTAATTTCTGTAACGTTAGTTTATTTCCATTCCCTTGTTCTTGAATGTGTGAATTCCCTTTCTTTCCTAAACTTCAAGTTTTTTTGAGTGGTCATTTCTTTTATTGAATTCCTAGAAGTATCATAGAACTAGTATATAGAAGAATTCTCAAGGCCTACACAAATAGTGCATGGCACCTCGTATGCTCCAGAAGCCTTGGTCCAACAATTAAATGTACATGAGCTTTGAATAGCACTATCATCACTTTTATATCAACAAGGGGTTCATAGGGGTTCTCGACTACATGACAAGAAATAAATGAAATTATTTTGGTGGAAGATCAATTTTGTACGGAATTAATCTTAAAATTTGTTGATACCATTAAACCTTTCTAAAAATGATTAAGAAGGATGTAGTTTTTAAGTGGACCAAGGTTAAGAAATAATCCTTTGAAAAATTAAACGTGACTATTGTTACCTCTCCAACCTTGAATAGTCCAAACTCTAGAAAAAATTCTTATCTCTATACCTTTGAATTTGAGCACTCCCTTGGTTCCATGATCACTCAAAGGTTGAAGAAGGGAGTGAATTTCCAATATCCCAAAAGTGTTGAACTAGACTAAGTTGAAAAGCAAGCTTATGTCATAGCCAAAGAATTGAAACAATTCATACATTACATATTGAACTGCCATGTGAAAGTTATTTTTCCACATTTAGCTATTAGATATTTATTTATCCAAAACAAACTTGTCAAAGGGTGTAGAAATTGGATAAAAAACTGCACATGAATGATGGTTTAGATATAAACCTACAACCATATTGTGTGGCCAAGGGTTGTGAAAAATAATGAAGCACAAATCAAGTTGACATTAAATAAAATGGGTTTGGAGAACAAAAACTCATGGTATACTATTTGAAACACTATTTGAAACATGGATATAGTCATAGTCATATCATCACTAGGTTTGTAAATTTTCTAACATTTTAATTGTAAATTATGTTAAAAATTGTACATTTAAACTATAATTGTAGAGTTGTAATTTTCTAACATTTTCTAACTATAAATTTTAAACTTTAAACTATAATTGCAAATAATTATTTAAACATTTAACAATCCATCATGATCAAAAAATAGTCCATAGATAACAATATATATATATATATCGATAATCATATAGTCCACAATAATAAAGTCCACAAATGACAAAGTCTAAGGGAGATCCCCAGGCCAACCATCCAAAGATAAATCATCACGATGACTACGATCGACTGCAGTATGCCCCTGGCCTTCCTCATCCGCCTGACGAAGAACAAAGTCCAGGTCTGACAACTGCAGAAGTTAAAAGCATGAACTCTGCAAGTCAGTTACATCCCACATATTTAAATTACATGTACAAGGTGACAAAATTAAATATATATATGAAACATAAATCTATGAACTCACCTCGGTGGAGTTGAGTGTCAGATCCAGGATGCTGTCACCCGCTTGCCTAGATGGGCCTTCACCAGCAACCGGCTGGTGAGCGGAATCCCACTCATGTGCAAATATCATGGCAGCTCCAACACCCTCTTCTGCAGCTGTATGTATCTCATCTGCAGCTGTATATATCTGTGTTTGTTTCCATGACATGAAAATTTAGTTATATTAATTAATTACAATTTGAACTTGAGAATTACAATTTGACCATGTAAATTATAATGTGATGATAAATGTGCAAACAATTCGAACATAAATAACTTACCTCGTTGACTGGTGTGCCGTGAGTAGGAGACGGGCGAGACTGTGTATAATCCAGTGCGGGACCCTTGCCTTTATCCTGTACAATCTGAACAAGATAAATGACGAAAGTTAAAACAAACCATTTAGTATTACGCGTACAACAATTGACTGATTATGAAATTGAAATTAAGGATGAATGTTAACACATACCTCATCGACGATCCCTGTCGAAACGTGGGCAGGACCTCCAACAGATGCGTCGCTGGCAAAAAGGATCTCCATGAAAGTGGGCTCCTGCATGGAGATATAACACAAAGCAACGTATTAGTTCAAAATATGATTCATTTGAGGATACATTACAATCAATACAATCAAATGACGACATACAATTTGATATTAAAACATTCAAATGAATACGTAATTGTATAAAGATATACCTGTCCCGTCGGTCGAGGCCTGCATCTCTGCTGCAGTCGAAAATATGCATCACAGGCTGTGATAGCATACTCCGCCAGTGTCTGGGGATCAAGAAGGCAGATAACATCATCGTCCACCCACTTCAGCTCAGGATCTGTAGGTGCAGTGGGTGGTCTGGCTCTCTCTGCCTGGACAGCCATGAAGGTACCATGAATTGCCATCTGTGTGGCCTGTGCCAATGAACTCCGCTCCTCAGTCGCCAACTGGGACTGGTCGACGACATCCTCTGTCCTAAGCAACGTCCTACTAGGGATGCCTACCAAACGTTGTGGCTCCTGCTGAGCTGCAGGGTCTCTCCTAGCCCCGGGACGCGTCGCACTATGTCCCCCACCAGCACCATAGAAGTTTGAGGGTGTGCTGGTGTAATCTGGATGCATATGCAGGACAAACTCTGCATATATATGTTTTGCAAAATATAGTGGGACCTGGTGGTGGTGCGGAAACATGCCCCACGCTCCAATGAATCTGTCATAAACATAAGGCGCTGCAGCCTCTACCTTAAACTCCTTGAGTCTAAGCGGTTGACCAGCACCGCGGTCAGGAGGGATATCAAAGAGTGTTCCCTTCACATTATGGCCTCTAGTGGCCTCTTTCACTGTAGGCCATTTATCAGGCCCCATCACCCTGGCCCTTCTAGTCTGGCATGCCACTGCCCAAAGGGAACCCAATGGTCCGATGGCCTTGTAGATCTTCAGCAGATCGTTCACTGGTTCGTACATGATCCACATCGAAGCAGATGTGGGAGAGC
>LPNX010607304.1:41836-51836 GCA_001517045.1 Pseudotsuga menziesii | reverse complement strand
AGGCATTAACTAGCCTTACCATTAAGAGGTCATGTGTGCACTTGTTTAAAAAAAATTGATGATCATTTGATGCTTACAACCTTCATGTAGGGCCAAAGGCAACTATTTCCTCCGGTGATCATGTCTACAACATAGAGAACCACACCTATTGCTCAATACGTCCAATAAGGATATAACTCCGAGTTTTACATCGTCTATACAAAGGGTAGGCCTTGTGGTCTAGGCCATGCTTTATGACCAAATACTAGAGACAAAGGCCCTAAGACCCGTTCCTCTATGAATCATGTATCATGTATCATGCACATGCTCTTAAAAACCAATTTCAAATAAATGTTTATAAAAAAATTATTATTTGTCTCGGGCCTACAGTTGATTAATTTTATTTATGGTTCATATAGGTTTGTTTAGTTGGTGTTTTATCGATTTTTTTCAATCCTCCATGAATTCACAGAGGATTGAAAAAAATCGGGCAGCATTTCGGCTTGCCCGAGACACATTTCAAAAATAAACCGGTAGCATAAACCCTACCGGTTGACATAATTTATATATATATATATATATAACAAATTAACAAAAAAATTCAATTTAACTACAAATTTTCAAAAATCCGGCAGCATTTCTGCTTGCTGGTACACATTTTAAACATGACAATTATAAAAATATAAATTTACTAAATTTGAAAACAAAACTATAAAAACATACATTTACTAAATTTGAAAACAAAATTATAAAAATATACATTTATCAAATTTTATAAATTTATAAAAAAAAAATTAAATTTCATTTAAATTGAAAAATGTTACCTCTTTGCTCCGACATTGTGATGAGGATGGGTTGCTTTGGGGCGATGGTCGCTGTCCCTCGGTCGAGTTCTCTGTCCCTCGGTCGAGCTCTGTCCCTCGGTCGAGTGATTGAAAGTGACATTTGGGGCCCCCGCGGCCCCTTTTTATAATTTTTTTTGAAAAACGTACCTCGATCAAGGTATGTACCTCGACCGAGGTCCATACCTCAGTCGAGGTCCATACCTTGGTCGAGGTATTTATTAACCCTCGGTCGAGATATTAATACCTCGACCGAGGGTTAATAAATACCTCGACCGAGGTCTGAAAAAAACCTCGGTCGAGGGCTTTATAAAATCTCGGTCGAGGTATTAATACCTCGGTCGAGGGCTTTATAAAATCTCGACCGAGGTACGTTTTTTTGTTTTTGGAAAGATGCGCTTGCCAAAAAGTGTTACCCAGGTCCGTGGATTCACCCTAACCAATTAAATGTATTTTATTAAATGATTGAGCAATTTAAGCGCCGTCGCTTAAGCGGCGCTTATGCCCACCATTTCAAAAAAAAAATTATCTTTCTGATTTTTGGTACGGTTAAAAGAAAAAATCCACGCGCCGTCGGAAAAAACTGTCGGATTTTGGATCGAAATGTAGTAGTGAGGCCTACATCCAGTATGAAAAAGGACTGGCTCTGTAGATGTGCATCCAACATGAAAAAGGGCTAGCTTTGTCGATGAATACCTACATGGAGTCTAGGCCTACACCCAACATGAAAAAGGGTTGGCTCTGTAGAACTTCTTGTAACAAGTAGAATTGAGATAGCAACAGCGATGATCCAGAAGTGATGATTCAGATCAAGTGATGATCCAACAGTGATGATTCAAATCAAGTGACAATCCAGACTTGATGATGATCCAGTGATTCTCCAGATCAAGTGATGATCCAGTGATGCTCCAAATCAAGTGATGATATAGACTTGATGATGATCCAGTGATGATCCATACTTTATGAAGATGACTTGAAGATGAAGATGACTTGATTATGATCCAGATGATACAAGAAGACTTGTGCTGATAAATTGTGTTGAGAGAATACCTTCCTAGTTAAGAGGGGGTGTTGATGTATTTGTAAATTCAGAATGTATTCACTTGTATATATTATGTATTGTACCCTGATTTTTATTTCGGGAAGTATTTGTAATGTAGTTGAGTCATGTCATGCCCCAATGTTCCGATTGGGAGATTCAATAATGTAAACAATTCATGTAAAGTCAATGAGGCTAACCCTCCATTGTAAGTCGGGGAAACAGTCCCCACAATTGAGTTAAGGTTAACCCTCTTTGTTGATCGGAGGGCAAAGTCCCCATAGTTGTGGGGCACTAGGGTTATTATACTATTGTAGAGATGTTGGCCCTGGTAAGTAATTGTTAAGTGGGGTTGACTTGTTGAAGTGGACTTTAAGTGAACTAAAGAATATAAATAGAGAGTGAGCCTCTCTATTTATCACACACACACTCACTCACTGGGGCGCATGAGTGAGAGAGATAGAACAACTATGGAGATCATATTTTCTGTCTTTGGGTTTTACTGCTGCCATTGGTGCTCATTCTATCTATGAGGAAGTTGCGGGGTTTTCTCCTTTATGGTTTCCCTAAGGAAAATCTTTGTGTCTCTTATCTCTTGTGATTATTGTTGTGCATGTTGGTCTCTCATATAAGATCCTAAGATCATATTGCTCAAATGATCAAAATATTACATCTTCAAGGTCTTCAACACCATCAAAAGGGTCTTTAGCATCTTCAAAAAGGTGGTGGCTCCAAGATCCATCCTTTTGGGCACAAGGAACTTTTCAACTGGGTATAAGGTGCTTCAAGGCATAAGCCCACTCTATAATGGGTACAAGGCTCAACCCCACTTTGTAAGGGGTCCAAGGCACTGGAAGTGGGACTTGGTGGCATCAATGATAATCTGTGAAGCCACTGCAAGTCCATGTTGGGATCATTCATCAATAAGTAAAACATAGAGTACACAATTCTTGATGAAATTAAAGAAAATGAAGTTCCAAAGGTACTGAAAAATCAAGAACAAAAACAAGTACCTCAAACTCCTGCAAGAGTAAGAGGATCTTCTAGGTTAAGTAGACCCATGAACGAGTCTCTCCTTCAGTGTATTATTTATTAATGAATGATTCTGGTGAACCATAATGTTATGAAGAAGCAATGCAAGTGGAAACTAGAAATAAGAGCGCAAGGCATGAATGAGGAGATGGACTCATTGGTAAGAAACCAAACTTGGGATTTGGTTCAGTTTCCTAAAGGGAAAAGAGCATTGTAGAATAAATGAGTTTACTGAGGTTGAAGGAAGAAGAAAGAGGAAAGAAGCGGTACAAGGCTAGACTTGTTGTAAAGGGGTTTACAGAAAAGAAAGGTATAGACTTTGATGAAATATTTTCTCCTATTGTTAAAATGACTTCAGTTAGGACTATTTTAAGTGTAGTGGTGGTAGAAGATTTACATCTTGAACAATTAGATGTAAAAATGGCCTTTCTCCATGGGGATTTGGAGGAAGAGATTTATATGTAGCAGACACAAGGGTATGAGGTCAAAGGGAAGGAGAATTTGGTTTGCAGGTTGAAGAAGAGCTTGTATGGCTTAAAACAAGCTCCAAGATAGTCGTATTTGGAATTTGATAATGTTATGACATAAAAGGGTTATAGTAGAAGTCATTCTGACCATTGTGTTTATTTCAAAACGCTAGATAATGGAAGATATGTTATCTTGTTATTGTATGTGGATAACATGCTTGTTGCAGGGTCTAACATGCAGGATATAAATGTGTTAAAAAGGAAACTAGCTAAATCATTTGCGATGAAGGATTTGGGTGCTCCAAAGAGTATGAGAATAACAAGAGACATGAAAAATCACAAATTCAAGTTTTCTCAAGGTGAGTACATAGAAAATGTGTTGGATATGTTTAGAATGAAGAATGCAAAAATAGTTAGTACACCTTTGGCCATCCATTTCAAACTAAGTAAGGAGATGTGTCCCAAGACATGGGAGGAGATATAATACATGTCAAAGGTTCCCTATTCATCAACAGTTCGAAGATTGATGTATTCCATGGTGTGCATAAGACCAAATATTGCACATGCAGTGGGAGTTGTGAGAAGGTATATGAACAATCCAGGTAAAGAGAATTGGGGGGAAGTATAGTGGCTTCTTAGGTGTTTGAGAGGTACCACTTCTCATGCATTATGTTGGTTCACACATTGTTCTAAAGGGATATGTTGATGCAGATATGGAAGGTGATAAAGATAGGAGGAGGAGCACTACATGGTATGTTTTTACTGTAGGTGTAATAACAGTAAGTTGAGTTTCAAAACTACAAAAGGTTGTTGCACTTTAAACAATGGAAGCAAAGTATGTTGCTGCTACACAGGATGGTCAAGAGATGATTTGGTTGCATAGGTTCATGAAGGAATTAGGTAAGAAGAAAGAGAATAACAGGTTTTACAGTGACGGCCATAGTTCCATTCATCTTGCAAATAACTTAGGCTTCCATTCAAAGACTAAACATATACAACTCAAGTACCATTTCATAAGATATGTTCTAGAAGATGAACTATTGAAGTTGAAAAGATACATACTAGCCAGAATCATGCATACATGTTGGCAAAGGTAGTAAGCAGAGAGAAATTGAGTTCTTGATCGATTTCTATTGGCCTTCAAGTGTGAAGGTGAAAATAAGAAATTTTCTTGGTCCAAGGTTTAGAGAATAGTCCAGCAAGTGCAACAACAGTGGAGTTGTTATGATCAATTTCCAAGTGGGAGATTGTTAGTTGTGGAGCCTAATCTTCTAAATTTAGAGATGTTATTATTTAAACATATTTGTACCCCATTTTTACTGTACACTTGTCTAGTAGGGGGTGCAGAGGGACATCGTCCCCTCATGGGGTTCCGGTGGGGACCATCCCCCCTGACTTGGGTTCGAGGACGAATCCCCTAAAAGAAAATTTTGGGATGTTTGTTGGTGAACAGTTTATGAACCCATGGTATTGGGTGACCCATGTTATTTTCCCATGGTAATTCCCTATAAAAGGAAAGAATTGTAATACAATTGTGTATTATATTGTAATATTGTAGCATTGTAAAACAATTTATGTGATTGTGTGAGAGAGACTGTGAGAGAGTGAAGAGGAAGTGCAGTGGTTTTGTTGCAAGTTGTATCCTTTCATTTTGCTGGACAATATAATAATAAAAGGACTAGAAATATTTGTGTGGACGTAACCCATCTTGGGTTAACCACGTTATATTGGTGTCTCTCTTGTAATTTTCTTATGTTTTAATATTTGTGTCTTGATTAATTGTTATTGCTTTGTGACCATGTTTTCTAACACATCTAGTATTTAATGTGTTGATATTCTTGTTATCATTTTCCATGCACTTCACCAAGATCAAATTTACTTATGTTAACCACTAAATTCCAATTTCTCAATACATTCTTCTTTAATAGAGATTACAAGACTTATTCTTGTGAATACCTTGTATACTTCATTTTCTGTCCATATATTCTTCCACACATCTCTCTCAAATCAAGATACCTAAATACAAATGAGAAAATGCCCCTTGAATTTGAAATCCCTACAATCATGAACTATTAATTTGTTTTGTGTAGTTGAGAAAATTGAAAGACATTTTAAATATTTTGTTTCTTAAACAGAAAGCATGGGGTATTGACCTTGTTGAGCAATATCTTATCACATTCAACCATAAAAATAAAAATAAATTAAATTATGAAAAATAAGGTCAATATATTGTAGGTAATGGGGGGTGATGAGTAGGGCATAGGTGTTTTATAGGTATTAGGGGGTATAAAAGGGGGTTTCTAGTAAAAATAGGGAATACATCGTAAAAACAGGGTTTTTTAAATTGGAAATATGTATTGGCAGGGGGCTCAACAAAACGATATTTGTACTTAATATCTAGGGAAATTAGGGGTATTTTTTAATATCCCATGAACGAGGGTGATATGACATGGTTTCACTAAGTGAAGACCTCGTGGCAGAAAGGGCTCTAAATATTAATAAAATTGAGTTCCTATCATGCCCTGGAAGAGTTGCTTCACATCAAGGAACATCTTATGGGATAATACTATCCACAATTTGCTCGAGCATTGCTAGAATTTTTTAATTACATTTGAATTTTCTATGAATTGATCCTAATTTTCAAATCTAGGGATGCCAACAATATTTTCATTCATTTTAGGTATTTCATTTTTTTTAGGTAAAATAATTTTGGAAAATTGATCAATTTAAATAATTGGATTGGATCACTATTTCAATTAATTTGTGGAGACTTAATGGTAATTGAGTAGATAAGAGATAACTTGGTGATGTTTAAAGGAAACTATTTGACATTTAACTATCTTTGACATAGTTTTTACTAGGCAAATCAAATGAAAATGCATCATTGCATTTTCCACATAATTTGGGAAACTTAGCTTAATGTTGTATTACTGATATGGCACTTGACATTGGCAAGTTTCCAACAATGCAACTTCTTCACATGAATTTACATATAATGTTATGACACAATCAAGTTTCCTTGATCCTATATCTCTTTTTTTGGATGAATTTCATGAGGGTGGGAGTGGATGAAAAATAATATTNTGTACATCTATATATATGTACATGTATACATATGTATACATGTATGTATATATATGTATACATGTATGTATATATATATATATATATATATAGTATCCAAGGAGTTCAACTATGCTTCAACACTTGTAAAACAATTTTAGATTTTCTTATATTTCTAAATGCTTCATCTCTGAATTACCATGGCTTTCTTATCCCTTATTTTTTTGGTATTCCAATCCTACTAAGAATCTTGAGATGATATTTTGGAATGTGGATTTTTGTAACTTCACACATTGTTAATATTGTAGAATTGCATATCATATTACACAAAAATGTAAAAATATGCTAAATAATTCAACCCAAACCAAATAAATTCACGTCTTGAAATAATGTTGTGTTCACTACTAAAGGTTCAATGACACAAGTAGAATCATCCATCAAACTTTCATTGTAAGTGAAGTTACCAGGATATGGATAGATTGGATATTAATTTGAATGACATATTTTGATAACATGAAACTTGAAAGATTTATACTCCATAAAAAATTTACTTAGTTGGTATATTGGGTTATGAAACACGCCTATTCTAGAATTTTCTACTATTGAATAGGTTTGAATGTGTTAACTATGATGGATTGGAAGAGAATAACACTATGTTGTCTTTTTATAGTCATGGCATGTTTAAAGATAAAACCTATTCACTTATGGAGATGGTTTCCATTTATGATTATGTTGGGATATTAACCTATAAAATAAATTTAGCAACATAGGCATTATTTCCATATGGGAAAGAACTTGAATGAGAAACTACAATTACTTGGATTCAATCTGAAAGAATTCCTCTGCTTCGTTTTGCACTCTTTGTATATTTTCATCTTTCATATTAAGTTGCATGATTCTTAAGCTTTACCATTATTAACCCGTCTTCGTGCATATCTTTAGTATAAGGTATGTTACATTATTCTAGGTCTTTAAAGTGATACCTAGTTCTCCAAAAACCCTAATGGTACCAATAAGGGCCACCAAGAGGAAAATGATACACTTGAGACATAATGTGTGTGGGTTGGAGGTGTTATTATTGGCCTTGCATGCACAAAATATTCCTCTGAGGTATAAATCCTATATTTCCTCCCACCACCATGTTGAGGACCCCTTCATCCATACCTTGTGCTCGAAAATTGTAATGGTGCACATGACCACACTTGGAGGCCAAATATCCCATTGAAGGTTATGTGTTTTGGTTCAAGGTGTTGTTCTTGGGCCTTGAATCCTTTAATACTCATTCATGGAATAAGATGTAAGTTTCCCTCTTAACCATATCTAGGAGCTCAAAACCATACCTAGTGCTAAAATCTTCCTAATATTGTTAGTATCCCCACTCAAAGGGGAATATTATGGTTAATACATCGCATGTGGTGGATCAAGCTATCATTCTTGAACCTATATGTTTACAATATTCCTTTATGGTGTAAGGTCTAGGTTTCCTCCTTTAACCATGTCTAGGGCCTAAAGTCTCATGTGCGTACTACAAAAAAATGTGTTTATTGCACTTATATCCCTACTTAAAGTAATGGATAAATTTGACAGGTCTTATAGGGTGATTCAAGGTGTCTCTCATAGCCATGTATTCCCAAAATATTACTTTAGGGTTTAATCACTGCATTTCCTCCCATGATGATATCAAGTACATTGATACTCATAACACTCATAACTAGTTTTCAAAATATTATTATAATACAAGTATCCCTAATTGGAAGAAAATGATGCCCTCAATATGTCTTACCTGGTAGTTTAAGTCATTGTTCTTCACCCTATAATTTTAGAAGGCTCCTTTACAACCCAAGTCTTAGGATTCCAACCTAAACCATGTCCAAGTTCCCGATACTAATACCTAATGTCACTGATATTGTTAGTCATACACCATGAATATCATTGGGAGGTCATATGTGGTGGTTCGAGGTGTCCTTCCTGGCCCTTGATATCTAGAAGCATCATTTATAGCCTAAGGGTCAAGTTTCCTCCTCTTAGACCGTCAAGGACAATGGTACCCATGCCTAACACATAGATCCTCCTAATGCTATTAGTATCCTCACTTGGAGGTGAAAGATATCTATTGAGCAAGGGGGTAAGAATGATATGCATTATGAATTTTACTCAAAATAGTGTGTGCATGTTCCTAAACATGTATGTTCTTTAGAATATGTACACATTCATATAGTGCATGTGTGGTCCTTAAATAAATAAATTAGTTCCATAAAAAATTGTAAATACATATTTAGACAAATTGGACGGTTTGGACTTCAACCAAAAAAAAATCAAAACTTCCATTTTTTTAAAATACCTCCAAATAAAATGATTTTTCACATAATTTTTATATACTACAAACACACATTAATTAAAAGATGTACATTTTAAATATATAATTAAAAAAATGTTTACTATTATGTTTACTATTATTAATATATCTTTATGTTTATGTCTTTGTTTGAGATCTAAAATCTGAAAAAAAAAAAAATTTAAAAATATTCGATTAGCTGAAGGTCCTCATATATTATACTAGCTCGTGATCTTGTAATTTTATGTGTATAATGATTTTAGAAAGCCATGAACTTCACATAGTAATACTAATTTTATAAATAAAAATGATAATATTCTAAAATAGAAACCGTAAGAACATGTTGATAAAAGGATAAGCATACATCTAGGCTTCCCAGTCCACTAATTAACTCAATCCGTTTATCTCTTTAACGGGTATCCTTTCTGTTTATTCCTTTTTCTCGCTCAAGCTTCCATTATTGCTAACCCTCCTCTAATCATTTAGGTCGATGTAGGGTGGACATGGCGAAAATTTTATTTTTCGACAACAAAATTTAGACGAAAACTTCTCGCTGAAGAAAAAGTGAATCGAAATATTTGGAAACATCCCCTGAGTTCCCTTAAAAAGTTAACGTAGACCTTGTTTTCCCTATAACTCCATGAGAACACTGTACCTATTTAGGGCGTCATGTTCAGAATATAAGAAAACGAAGTTTCACCAAGAAAGCATCACATTAACTAAGGATTTATATTAAAAATAAAAGTAATCCTCTCATTATCATTATTGGTAAAAAGAAAGAATCATAAAACTTAGCTGGCTTCACTGACGACGAGTCTTGTCGCTTCTTTACCATGTCGTGAGACAATCATCAACAAAAAGAATAAGATCTAGTGTGCAGTAATAGTTTGACTATAGAAGATACGGATTTACTTTAATTATCTACTCCATAGAAGGATAAGGATTTACTTTAATAATCTAGTCCATACAAGATGATGTTATATGGTTTCATTAATTGAACTTGGTTGAACCGTCACGGCAAAATGTTCGTCCCTCGCAAAAAATACCATTTAATAAAATAATAAAAGTAAAGTTTACTTTAATTATCATATCTTAATGTTTGTATATTGATATTTGATGTCGATAAATTACAAATTTTGAAAGCAGCCAACTATCATTTTCACGTTTTAAATGAAAGAAACGTTCAATCATGTGGAAGAAGCCGCAAAGAAAATGACAACAGAAACGTCATAGGTGAAGTCAC
>LPNX010607304.1:0-41544 GCA_001517045.1 Pseudotsuga menziesii | reverse complement strand
CAAATGTAAATTGATCATTAACCAAATCTTTATGGAACGTGCAAATGCAAATCATTCGATATATTGAAGGGTTGAGATCACTGAATATATTAAGGGTGGAGATACGAAGGGTTGAGATCACTGAATATATTAAGGGTGGAGATACGACACTTGTTGGTGTTTTCTAATTGTCTAAAAAATATAAGAAAATGAAAATTGGAAAAAAAACATGATTACTTTATGATAGGGATATTTACATCATTAACATAAACTTTATGGATCTTTACATCATTAAAATTAACCTTAAAATATAATAAATATAAAACATTTTCAATAAAATTCAAACAAAGACTTAAAGTGTAATAAAATCAATTACATAATAAACACAACAGAGTGATTTTATATTAATTATCTATTTCAACATTGTTATTTACAATGCAACACTATGCTCCTATATTAATTATCTATTTCAACATTGTTATTTACAATGCAACCTCCTCGCTTTTGGCTAGCAAATAGACAAGAAACTCAACACTATGCTCCTCGCTTTTGGCTATAGGAGAGTTGGGTAATTAGAAATCAAGTTGCTTTTTGCTAGCAAATAGACAAGAAATTCTTTAAGAGTCATGATATAAGAGGTTATAGGAGAAATGGGTAATTAGAAACTAAGTTGTTAGGGTATTTGAGTACAGGAATTAGATGAGGATGTCACTTTTTGAAACAAGGTATTTTGATACATTACGGTATTATGTGTGTGGGTGGATGAGTGCAAGTTAATGAGGGTTTAATAGAAAACTGAAAAATCAGGCATCCCTCAACTTAATTGGATTTTTTGAGATACTTACACAAAATATTTTGCTTTGAGTTAAAAAAATGAAATGTAGGAAATTGAATCATGTTTCCGAATATATAAGTTTAATGTATTGAAAATTTTCATAACTATGTCAAGTTTCATTTTTTCTAACAATCACTTTTTTATTTTTTAAGCAAATGATAAGGTATCTATTTTTGTGGGTGACATGTACAGAACATATAGCACTAATGCACTGTTATTTTTCGAAAATTAAATTATTATTTTATTAAAAAAAATCAATTGTCTAAGTGATCATTCCTCGAAAATGTTATGTCTTTTGGGGATACATCCTTTGAAGGTCTTAATGAAATATTCATGAAATTGGTTTTTTTATAGAATGTAGAGGTCGCTGTGTCTTATAGTGCGTCATAGAATTTGTTTTTAAAACGATTAAGAATTTAAAAATTTATGGAAACAACACTAACATGTTTTTTTTTAAAGTTAAGGAGTTAGGACACAATAGAAATTGAAAAAAATAGGAAAATATAACATTTTTAAATAAAAATTACTATTTAGCCCGTGCGGGTGCAGAGCAAGTGGTAAATGGAATTGTTTGTAAATGGAAGGTCACGAGTTCAAATCCCCCCCAAATTAACACGTGTGCCATGGTTCGGGCGTTGTGGTTACGCCTAGGTTTATAGTGGTAGCAAGATTGGATCCCTAGACCCCGTGTCACGCGAGTACCAGCGATAAAGATTTCGTCAAAATATATTGTGTGCAACATACTATAACCAATGGGTAAACAACGACTTCTTTAGAAAATGGAAGAAATCCCCAATTAGCTATGGTTTATCATATACCGTAACACAGGTTTGGTATTACCGAAGCAATTAACTCCAAACCATACACAAAGAACTATCAGTGACATGCGAGCAAGTGAATTGGCAGGTTTGGTATTACCGAAGCACTTAACTCCAAACCATACACAAAGGACTATCAGTGACATGCGAGCAAGTGAATTGGCAGGTTTTCTATTACCGAAGCAATTAACTCCAAACCATACACAAAGGACTATTAGTGACATGCGAGCAAGTGAATTGGCATGGTTTAGGCGCTTCAAAACTAGAGTTTGTTTTGTTTAAATTCAAATTACATTTGCCGCCCTTACATAACTATAAAATGCTTATGATTTATAAAACTATAAAACACATGCGAGTTATAAAACTACTAAAAGCTTGTGCATTATGTAGTTCTATAACTCATACTCGTTATGTAAAGTAAAAAAACTAGTACTAAATACAATAATTAAATGTATGGTTAATAGTTGAAACAGGGTGGGGAAAAGTCAAAATACCTACCTAAAAAGATATTAAAACTACAAGTAAAAATGGTTGATAATTGAGAGGGTATAGAAAAAAGCCAAGACCTAATAGAATGTTGAAAGTTCCAATGGCAATGGTTAACAAACATCTTCCCGTTAACAAACGTCGACTTGATTCAATTTTAATATCAATGTGACGTCGTCTTTTAAGATACAAATTCTGAAACGAAAAGGCCGTATCATTTTGAATGGAAGATTCCCAAATGTATTAGTCAAATCCCGCGATCAAATGGAGAAAGTGCCGAGTGCCTGGTGCCGTGATCAAATGATAACTGACTAGATGTATGCTTTTCAACAAATACGTTTTGTATAGTCAAATGTTTTACATTTATTTCACCGGAAGCCGATGAGACATCACGAAGAAGTTTCATTGTCTTCACAGGGTAAAAAATATTTTACATGCAGCAGAATAATAAATGCTGTTGCAGCTGCACTGTGGGTTGTTGGATCTCAACCTGTTTGAGATCCAACCACCCACATTACAACCGCCATAGCATTTATTATTATGCTGCATGTTGAATATTATTTGCCGTCCTCACAGTACTATGGAAAAGCATGATGGTCAATGATATCCAATAATGTCTCGCATTAATTGCATTTATTATTGTGGAAAGGAATAATCCATGAGTTGTCAGATTGGACCAAAGATATAATAATACAATTGAAGTTGGTCGGAGTCACTCAGCGGAGGAGGGATATCTGGACGGCGGTATTCTCTCTTACGCTACTTCGGTACTGTTCAACTATTCCACTGAACCTCTTCTTCCCGGGTGCGGCACACCATGACTAAGCCTGTATCTTAATGCCTAACTTCACCAACTTTAGCCTTTCATAGCAAACTCTTAACAACTTTGACGAAGAATAAACTGAGTTGAATTGTTGCTAATTTACATATATATATATATGTTCACGGTTCTTTTGCAATATATATATATATATATATGACAACTTTATTATTATTTGAATAATAAAAATGACAATTATATATATATTGGAATTAAAAAAAATATTAAACAATATAAAGCTTAATAAAAGTTGTTATGTTCATCTCTCAACATACACCTATAAAATGAACATATTAATTAATCCTCATTTCAACTAATTTTGCATTCTCTATAGTTTAATTTATACATTATTTTTTTCATTTTATTTTATTTTGGTTTATTCAAATATTCATTAGTAAGTGAGATGATAACATGATGATGTCATCTCCCACATTGATCCAATGGATGAACTCAACATATTGTAAGTTGCATATTTCTTTGTATACTGAAGATTATGAAAGAGCCAAACTTACAAAAATATCATAAACAAAACAATACAAACAACAACACCAAAATTTCATTAACACGGGAAAACATGATTTATTATTTCCTTCAAACTCTTCACTTTATCAATAAGTTGCATGACTACTTTCTTATATAGAGATTAAATTACACATAAATCTAATGCCATCAAGTTAGTTGTAGATTTATACCAATTTATTTCATTCTTCACATGCATACTAACAATGATTTTGCATAGCATTAATTGTCAGTTGCACAACATCAACTATAAACATACTCCCCCTTGATACTGAGAGGGCTTACAATCATATCTCTCATATTCAAAAATCAGGCATTTAAAATTGCCTTAATGAAGATGTATGCTAACTATTTTTGAGTGATGATGTATTTCAATTCTAATTGCTTCTTTTGCACCAAATCCTGAATAAAACAATACTTCATGTCAGAATGTTTTCTCTTGCTATGGTGTACTAGATTCTTGGCCAATTTGATGGCACTCATATCATCACAAAATAACACTGTAGGATGGATTCAAGTTTCTCTTCAATTTCTTCTAGAACTTTTCTAAGCAATAATGCTTCTGTGCCTACTAAGGTGATTGCAACATACTCTACATCTATAGAAGAAAGAGAAACTATACTTTGCTTCTTTGAGCTCCAAGTGATCAAACCATAACCAAAAGTAAAACAATTACTTGATGTAGACTTTCGGTCATCCAAACTACCTCCCCGATTAGAATCACTAAATCCAACCAACTCAAAATTCTTAGAAGTGTAGTTATGAATGCCAAAATTTAGAGTGCATTTCACATACCTCAGAATTCTTTTAGCTTCCTTCATATGTGTTTCTGATGGCTTTGTCATATACCTGGAAACAAGTGAAACTGAATAAGCAATATCATGCCTTGTGTGGGTTAGAAACATCAAGCTTCCAACAATAAATATGTAATTTGTCTCATCAACCATTTAAACACCATCTTCTCTACACAACACAACTCTATAAGCAATCGGAGTGGAGGTTGGTTTGCAATCAACCCTATCAAATTTATTCAACATATCCTCTGCATACTTTGTCTGACAACTAAAAATTTCATCTTCAATTTGATGAACTTCCATTCCAAGGAAATATTGCATGAGACTTAAATATTTCATATCAAATCCACTCATCATAGTAAATTTGAATTCATCCTCCATCTTAGAACTGCTACCCACATACAACAAAACATCAACACATAAACTGGCAATAACAATATCATTTCCTTCTTGTTTGTATTAAAGGGTAGGTTCACTCTTGCTTCTCTTGAAGTAATTCTCCTGAAAAATATCCATCAATCCTATCATACCAGGATCTTGGTGCTTTCTTAAAGCCATATAAATCCTTCTTCAACTTGCAGACTTGATATTATTTTCCTTGGACTTCAAAACCCTATGGTTGTTCCACAAAGATTTCCTTTTCTAAGTACCCATTTAAGAAGGCATTTTTCATGTCCATGTGATGAATGCTCAATTTCTTTTGAGTTTCTAGTGAAATCAATGTTCTAATAGTCTATTGTCTTATTGCAGGTGAAAATGTTTATTCATAATCAATCCCATACCTCTATGTGAACCCCTTTGCAACTAGTTGTTCTTTGTGTCTTTAATTGTCCCACTATTATTATACTTTGTCCTGCAGACCCACTTAGTATCAATTTTCTTCTTATCATGTGGAATATCTGTAAGCTCCCAAGTATGATTCCTATGAATTGAGTCTATCTCTTCTTGCATAGCTTGCACCTAAAACTCATTAGTAGAATCTTCTTTGAAACATGATGGTTCAAAATTAGCTTGTGAAAATAAAGCAAAATTTATAGTCTCACCTCTTCGATTTTCTTCATGTGCAAAATTTTTGTGATAAATGTCATTTAAGCTTCTTACCTTCAATGTAGGACTTGAAATTGAATTTGGAGAACTAGATGAGGGGTTACTTGTTGGATTTGTAACATTTGGAACTGGAACATTAATGGCATTCTCATGATTAAAATCCCCATTCAAACCAGATTTTCACTTCTCAACATGGTCTTTTTTAGGACCATAAACTCCCCCTTCATAAAAAAAAACACATCTCTTGACACAACAATGTTATTAGTGAGAGGATTATACAACCTGTAAGCCTTGCTTTGCTCATTATATGCAACAAAAATGCATGATTAACTTTTTGGATCTAACTTTTTCCTTTTTTGATCAGCTATAATCTAAACAACCAAAAACATTGAAATGATTAACATTTTGTCTTTTCTCATACTAGGATTCATAAGGATTCATCATGTGAAGTGCACTAGTGGAACTTCAATTGAGAATGTACACTATTGTGGCAACTGCATCACCGAAAAAAGAATTTTTTAATCCTTTTGTATGTAACATACTCCATGCCATTTCCACCATTGTACAGTTCTTCCTTCCAACTACCTTGTTTTGTTGAAATGTGTAAGTAGTGGTGAGTTTTCTTCTACTATCCATTCATTTCACAAAAATTCTGGAAACCTCTTGAACAAAATTCTCCTCCATGATTAGTCCTTGAGCACTTTATTTTATAACCACTTTCATTTTCCATAAGGACTTTAAACCTCTTTCCAGAATGCATCAAATGCTTCACCCTTGCTCTTCAAAAAATCAACCCAGCGCAATCGTGAATAATAATCAATAATAACTAATAAAATATGATGACTTAACCAAACTCTTTGTCTGCATAGGACCACAAATATCAGAGTGAACTAGTTAAAGTGGATAATGGTCCCTCCATTATACTTGCCTCTAGGAAATTTATCTCTTGCATGTTTTCCTTTGGCACATCCTTCACAAACCTCTTTGTGCTCTTAAACTTTACACCCAACCATAAAATAATTTCTTTGATGTTAGAATCTTCAAACTATGAAAATTCAGATGGCCATAATTGATATGCCACAACCAACTTTTGTCCTCATATGACACATTATCAAGGTTGGTGTTATTCTTTTCAAATTTCAATGGGAACATCTAATTATTTGATATGGGAAAAATTGTAACCACCATATTGCCTTGACTCTTATCATAAATTGTGCATTGTTTATCATTAAACACTACTTTGTAGTTATTTTTCACATAGTTGCACAACACTTAATAAATTATTCTTTAACTGTGGAGTGTAATAAACATCTCTAGCACTTTTCATACCTTCTTCAATATACGGTACTTATGTATCTCCTTTTGTAGAAACCCCTAAGGTTTTTTCATCACCAAGCTTGATTTTAGAATTAAACTTTCATCCATTGTAGAAAACACCTTGTAATTTCCTGACATGTGGTTAGAATATCCTGAATCTAGATACCAAACATCTTTAACAGTGTTTTCGGTATTTCCATAGGATAAAAATAAATTATTTGTAGAAGACTCATCACCCTACTTGAGCATAATTAACACTTTTCTTTGTTTTTAATATGCAATCCTATTCAAATGACCATACATGTGACAATGAAAACATTGAATGCTTCTCTTATCAAATCCAACTCTACCTCTTGCTCTGAAACCACCTTTTATTTATCTATCTCCTCTTGAAAAAATTTGATTCTGACTTTTACCTTGGGCTTCGTTGCTTTTGGAACTAAAACATGCATCTTCATTCTTTGTAGTCTGCAACTTTGTGGAAAATTGTTTCTCGTCACTTTCTATACAAGAATCTCTCACCACTAGTACAAAAGGAGAGATGAGTGACCAGGTGACCAAAAAATTTGGTCACCGTGGTTTTTTCAAGGGATAAATGACCAAAATTGAGAAATTTTAAGTGAGCTAACTAAAAATGACCAATTTGGTCATGGGATAATAACTAAACCAAAAATGACCAAGATAAATGACCAATCTAGTCATGAGATAAGATTTAAACTAAAAATGACCACATAACAATTGGTCATTTTTAGTTGTACCACTCCAACAATGAAAAAATACAATTTTGACAATAAATTTGTACAATTTACTAAATTTTAACACTACAGATGGATGCAGTCTCTGAATCCATCTGCGGTGTTAAAATTTACTAAATTGTAACATTGTAGATGGATTCATATAATATTGAGTTCAATTGTCTAATTATGTAGCAACTCCAAAATTTGTGACTAACGTCAAGAATTAGGAAAATTTAATGAGCCCATGAATAACAATATAATATGAAAATGATTTGATGCCGTAGTGAAAATGACCATCACATGGCACAAAACCTTTAGTCGAATAGTGACATGCAGGTTCCCCATTTCACATAATGGCACAAGAATTACAATATAATGTGATACAATATTAATTATGCATGCCGTGAATTAACTTTACACTTGCAATAAAATATTACATTGCGAGCCTCATAATGTACAATGTATTTGGAGTGGCTTGTAATATTACATTTTCAATCATAAGTAATTAAGGCATAATACTAGCTATATTAGAGGTTTGACGTTGTGTCTTGGCCGACTTATGAGGGTGAGTATATTTTTTTGTAGTAACTTGTAAAATATGTTTCACAAACTATCCATGATATAAATATAGACTTATTAAGGGATATTAACCCTTTTAATTTTGATCCTAAAAAGAATCAAAATAAGTTCCATAAAAATTCATGGAATAACTACAGGGGATACTAGGGTAATAATTACAAAAAATTTAAACCCCAAAACTCTGCAGTAAAAGAACCTTCAAATGTTCCTAATAAAAACTCAGCAAAAAAAGAACCTTTAAAATGTTTGGAGTGTGGAGGGCCACACCACTTTAAAGACTGCCCTATAAGGAAACAAAATTTTAATGTACATTCTATCCAAGAAGCAGTCACTGTTGGGGACATGGAAAGTAGCATGCCAAGAATCTGCACTGCATTGAAAAATTGACAAGCAAAACACTGGACTTCTATGTCTGAAATTGAAGGTATGATAAACAACCAACCTATCTCTATATTAATTGATCCAGATGCAAGCCTGAGTTATATTTCACCTAGAATAGTTTATTTATGTAAATTGGTACTCGAAAAGTTTGATAAGTCGTGGCTAGTACAGTTAGCCACAGGTACAAAATGGAAAGTCAATAATTATTTCGTTACACATGTTAATGTAAATATATTTCCTTTAGGATCCTATGATTTATTAATAGGAATGGATTGGCTAGAGGAACATAAAGTTGTGTTAAACTGTTTTGATAAAACATTTACATGTACTAACAATAATGGGAATAATATAAAAGTAAAAGGAATTCCTAGGAAGGTAACCATCAGAGAAATATCTTCTTTGCAAATGAAAAGATCAGTAAGAAAATGATGTAAAGTGTTCACAGTTTATATAATGAATGATAATGAAAATGATAATAAACCTAAACTAGAGGACATACCAATGTTAAAGGAGTTCAAAGACATCTTTCCGAAGGAAGTCTGAGGAAGTCTCCAGACTTCCTTCGAAAAGAGATATTGAATTCACAATTGATCTGATACCTGGAGTGGCACTAGCATTGAAATATCTATATCAAATGAATATAATAGAACTTACAGCTCGCTAAAATCACAACTACAAGAACTAATTGATAAAAAGTACATCTAACCAAGTGTCTCTCCCTAGGGAGAGCTGATCTTGTTTGTGAAAAAGGACGGAGCACTAAGATTATGCATAGATTACCGATAGTTAAATAAGATGACTATTAAGAACCCATTCCCACTCCCACAGATAGATTATCTGTTCGATCAATTCCACAGAGCAACTATCTTTTCAAAGATAGAATTAAGGTTGGGTTATCATCAAGTGCCAATAAAATATGAAGATATATTTAGAAAAAAAATTCAGGACCAGTTACGGTCACTATGAGTTTGTTGTAATGCCTTTTGGGTTGACAAACACACCTTTTGCGTTCATGTGTTTAATGAACAACATCTTGAAAAACTATCTAGATACATCTGTTTTTGTCTTCATTGATGACATACTAATATACTCTAAAAATGAACTAGAACATGAAGAACATTTAAAAATAGTTTTGCAAGTACTACGAGAGCAACAACTTTACGCAAAATTCAATAAATGTGATTTATTTAAAGATAAGATTCAGTACCTTGGACATGTAGTGTCCAAGGATGGAATCTCAACCGATCTAGACAAAATACAGGGCATCATGGAATGGCCAGTTCCTAAGAACATATCTGATATCAGATCATTTATAGGGATTATCGGATACTATCGGAAGTTCATTGAAGGCTTCTCTAAGATTTCCTACTCGTTAACTTCTTTACAAAAGAAAGGAAAAACATTCGAATGGACCAAAAAATGCATGGAATGTTTTAACAAACTAAAATACTTATTAACTACCACCCCAATATTAAATATTGTCGATTCATTCAAGGAATTCGTCATGTGTACCAACACTTGCAATGAAGGGCTAGGAAGAGTTTTATTACAAGACAATTGTGTTGTGGCATATGAATCCAGAAAACTAAAAGATCAAGAGAAAAACTATGCAACACATGATTTAGAACTTGCTGCTATAATTCATGCCTTAAAAGTGTGGCGACACTACTTAATTGAAAGAAATTTTTTACTTATGTCAGACAACATAAGTCTTAAATACTTATTTGACCAACATAATTTGAATGCAAGGCAAGCCAAATGGTTGTCCTTTTTAAGAAAATATGATTTCGAAATAAAACATATAAAAAGAAAAGAAAATAAAGTGACAGACGCTCTAAGTCATCATGCGAATTTACTGTTTGCAAGCAACAACTATGAATCTGATTTGGAAAATCACATTCTAAGCACTGGAAATTCTAATAAAGAATATCAATTTTTAAAAGAAAAGACTGTTAAAAATGAACAAAATCAAGTAACAATAGATTTCAACCTAAACCAACAAGGACTATTGTTGCATAAAAACAGGATGTACATACCAAACATGGAAGAAATTAAACTTACAGTCATGAATGAAAAACATAAAATACCATATCCAAGGCATTCGGGTTATCAGAAAATGATCACTATGATCAGAAAGGATTTATTTTGGCCAAATATGAAGAAAGAAGTGGTTGAATACTTAGCTCGTTTTATTGATTGCTAGCAAGTTAAGGCAGAGCATCAACATCCCACAGGATTGTTGCAGTCACTACCCATTCCAAAATGGAAGTGGGAGACAATAAGTGTGGATTTCATCACTGACCTACCGAAGAATTTCAGACAACATGATTCCATCATGGTTGTCATTGAAAAATTAAGTAAATATGCTCATTTTATTCTTGTTAAATCTACCTATAAAGTTTTTAACATCGTATATATCTTCATGAAATAAATATTTAGGCTACATGGTGTGTCGAAAGTAATAGTCTTAGATAGAGACACAAAGTTTATAGGTAACTTCTGGAAAGCATTGTTTAAAGGATTGGGCACACAGTTAAAATTCAGTACTGTGTATCATCCACAAATGGATGGGAAGGCTGAAAGAATAAATCAAGTCTTAGAAGACACGATAAGAATGTATGTTATGGACAAACTAGGTAAGTGGGAAGGCTGCCTACACTTAGTAGAATTTGCTTATAATAATAATTTTCAAGTTTCTGCAGGTATGAGTCCATTTGAAATATTATATGGGCGTAAGTGTAATACTCCAATCTCATGGAGTAGCCATGTTGATAGATTAATGTTAGGGCCTAATTTATTAAAATATATGGAGGTAACCATGAAACAGGTACAAAAAAAATTTAAAGGCTTCCCAAGACAGGCAGAAAAGCTATGCTAATCTAAAAAGAACTCCTAGAGAGTTCCAGGTGGGCGATCATGTATATATAAAGGTAAATCCCAAGAAAAGTTCCTTGAGATTGGGAAAGTATTCAAAATTGGAACCTAGGTGTTGCGGGTCATTTGAAATTTTAGCTAAAGTGGGGTTAGTCGCGTACCAATTAGCCCTACCACCTAATATTAGAGTGCATATTGTGTTTCACATTTCTATATTGAAAAGATATGTTCATGATGTTTCTCATGTGATTGATTGGAATGTAATCCAGGTGGAACCCGAAGGAGAGTTCCAAGTGGGACCATAGCGCATTCTTGACAGGAGAGAACTTTTACTTAGGAACTGTACCATCAGAAAAGTCAAGGTGCAATGGAATCACCTTAGTCCAGAAGAAGCTACTTGGGAGCTGGAAAGTAATATGTGGGAGGCATATCTAGACTTGTTCCCAGAAGATGTAATGGAAGAATGAAACAAAAGTTATAAAACTGAGGACGATGTTATCTTCTAAGGGGAGGTGTATGTAATACCCCCAGAATTAATAATTATTATTAATTCTACTGGAAAATACTTTATTTATTATTTTATTATTTTTGACAAAAAGTCAAGAATAAAACATTTTGTAATAATTTTTTTTTATTTAATAAAATATGTTGAAGGGGGACAAGAGTGGATATAGTTGTTGTAGAGTGTTTGTTGACCCACAAGAGGAAAAAGACAAGTGGAAAAAACCACTAAGTGAGAACTTGAGATGCAGGAGGCATCATCCCCAAAAATAAGGTCATAACTCCTAGTTGAGTGCTAAAGAGCAGGAGGTTCATAAATGACCAATTCCTAGGAAAAATACTAAAATTAGTATGTCCATAAGCAGCAAGAGGCTAACATTGGATGGGGATTAAACATATGTGAAATGCAAGAGATGTCATATTGAAAATTTTCTCTTGTGGTTCAACGAATAGGCTCAGGGGTTCTAGAGAAAGTAACTTGGCTACTATCAGAGTTGGTTGGGAGGAAAAACATCTCCACTCTTGTTTTCCCAGCTTTGGTGCCAAGGATATACTTATTTTTTTAATGTTGTAGAATATATTAAATCCCTAGATCAGTAGTAGCTTAACTCTAATTGTTTTCGATTAATCTACTGGTGATTATACGTGTATCTTGCACATAAGGGAGTGAAATAATTTTATTCTAATATGTACATTAATTTTCCATATTTCGGCTGTATATTTCCTAATGGCATCGTTCTTATAGATATTTTCCTTACTCTGCATATTGAAGTTAAATTAGCAACTGGATTTACAATTTTTGTTTATAATTTATAGATCTACATACCTTCCATGTAAGCGAATGAATCCATTTTAAATAATGTTTATCCCAATTCACTAAACAAAACTACAACGTTAGATTATATAATATTATTATATAGATATGTAGCATTTAGCTTAAAAATAGACATAAATCTTTTAAAATAATAATAATACTATTACAACTTATGAATCAATTAAGTTAGGTACTAAGCATTGAATAAGATCTATATAGGAGAAGTGTTATTGTTGAAAGTATTTACATAGGAGATACTATAGCTAAAACTGTATAGATCCCATAATAAAAAAAGGTTGATTTAGTATCCAACGAACATCATAACAAAATCATTTTAGAAACAGTTTCCATCAAAGCGTAAGACATTTAATTTAAGAAAACAACTACCGGAATCATGGGATCTATTTCCTTTATAATAACCACATAACGACGAGGGTCTTGATCCTATATACTAGTTTACAACATAGTATAGAGGTCACAGGATCGAAACCCTTCAAGTTATTTTTAAAACAAATGAACATAATTCACAAAGAGAGTTAATGGATGACCGTTAGGTCTATCCAATTACAAACGAAGAATCCTCAACCAATAGAAATTAATGGATCGAGGATCTTGTTATCATCCATTAACATGATTAGATAGTAAAAGAATAATTTATTACAAATATACAACTGATTGATAACTAGATATCATATCTATTATCATGGCATAAAGTTAGTATCATAGGAAATACTACATCGTGTTTATCAAGTTAGATTGCTTTTAAAATAGCCGATATAACCTCTAAGAACTCACATGATAATCTACATATCATGGATCAAGTCCCTTTTTATAATTAGTGAATCCATTCACAGTGCTAGAGATGATTCAGATATGGGTCAAACACTTAAACATTAAATTAATGTATTAGGAATCATAAGAATTAAAACACACATAAGATGGTTGTAAATCCATGCAAAATGGTCTCCACTATTTTATATCACCAATGATGCATAAATAGTGAAATACCTTACATAGGTTACAAGTGAACTAACTAAGCAAGAGTTTAAATGACTGTAAGTATTTTCCCTAAACTACCATGGAAACATATATCAACAACAAGCTTTACAATATACAAATATATTTAAAATGTAAAACATGCTTTCTTTCCATGGCTATAATACCATCTACGATGGAAGCCAAGGGTTACACAGTAATCCATCCGAGATAGGTTCCCAATTCATAAACTATCGAAAGGGCATATCAGAGTTTTTATACATGCATACAAAGTGGTTATAAGACCATTATTAATGGATTCCACTATAATTTAAAAACCAAAACTGTATCGAAAATTACGCAGGAATAAGACCTGTCAAGGGAACCTCAAAAACCGTACCAGGGTTTAAACAAAAATGAAATTAATTAATTTCATTACAGTGCCAAGTAATGTCGTAAAGCTGGCACAACCTGGAAGGGGCTTTCCAATACAGGTAATGGCTAGATTAAAATTTAAAAGGAACAAACCAATTATCTTTTCATTGCAGCTCCATGAGGTCTCACCAATGAAACCTGCGATAAAGTGAGAGGGGAACAATATGGCCCTATTTAAATAAAATAAATTGTAAAAATAAACAAAGAACCAGTTCGAATCAAGGTTAGAGAAACTTACATGGCCGTTTGGAAATGTGGGCATGGGAGGAGGTGAGCCCATCGCTGAAACCTGCAAGCAAACCTTATATTATAATTACTTAGTTTCATCTTTAAAGAAACTTAAAACAAAATCAACTTGTAGAAGTTTGTTTACCTTGGCGTGTTGACAACAAGAGCTAGGGGTCTACTCCTCCAAGATCCCTTATCTCTTTGTATCCTGCAATCACTAAAGAAAAACCCTCAGTGATGTTTTAACATAAAATTTAAGCAAATGGATAAAAATATAGCCCAATAATCTTTCTCACCTACCAAGACAGGATAATCGTGTGATGGGAAAGTTGACCAACTAGTCTAGGCTCTAGTACTGCGAAGAGTTGGTTGAAAAAACCGTTGAAAACTGATACCTCACACAATGTCATCAACAAACCAAGAGTGCAACAACACACGCCATCAACATAAGAAAAACCAGAGCAAGGTGCACGTAGAGCATAGCTTAGCCGCAAAAAACCTTCGACCAGACAGCATACCCAAATGCATCTAAGGACAGAGTAAATACTTTCAAAACCATTTCAAGATCAAGTAAAATATCACCCTCCATGTGTAGAGCAGGGATCGCATCCCATAGTGCCTTGTGGGTCCCGACTGTGTTTCCAACTCACAACTAGGACATGTTTAATATCAACCAAAGGACAACATAAATGTCATGACATAAAATCATTTACAACAAAGCCATTGCAAATGCAAACCTTGGATAGTGTAATTTAAAACCAATATATTCCATCGATTGATGGGTTAACATATCACACAATCACCTTATAACATGTTCTTAAAATATTGCATCGAAAGACATACCATAAACCTTGTATCGTATTCATTTCTAGAATTTCGTATGGTTGGGTTGGGGCCTATGCCACCATGGGTTATGTATAGATCCATACCCATCCTTGGTCTACAAAATAAATTTACATTCCTGCCAATACCTTAGCGTCGGGTTAGGCTAAGGTATTTGGTAAGGTCTTAATCATAATTTAGGACTAGTATTAAAACATAAAAAACGTAATAAAGCTTAGAACCATATTTCATGCATGACGCAGGATCTTTCTCTTTAAACTATGGATAAGGTAGTATCAAACTTGTGTATAAAAGACTGTAAATAGATGCATTAAACCAACACATGTAGGATCTGTAAAGAGTTGCAGTAGATTCAAAAACATGTGGTACCATGCCAAGTACAAGTAGGTAAACCCTCTTTTTATTCATGGTAAGAGATAAGCGTTTGGAGAATCATAATTACAAACCCTAAGCCTCTCATGCTTAGGGGAAGGTCTTACATACATAGTGTAACTATGGCAAGGCCAAGCCTTTAAAATAATATAATTAATTACAAAATAAGTAAACAAAGTACATCACTTGAAGGAGTATGGCTGAAGGTTCCGAAAGGAGCTGGCCATCTTAAACATCTGTAAATCCTATCGTATGCAGTAGGACAATAGATATTAGAACCAGTAGAACTTAACGTAGAATTCTACAAAAGTAAATGTAAAAAATGTAATTTTTTTTTTATGTGCGAGTTTTAGGTGTGTTACAAAATATGAGGTGGTGAACCTTATGTTTACAATTCCATAATATTCATCCTTCCTAAGTAGGGTCTTTCCATTTCCTTTTTGACAGCTGCAACGTTCTTTCCTAAGTAGGGTTTTTCTAGTTCCTTTTTGACATCTGCAACGTTCCTTCCTAAGTAGGGTCTTTCGAGTTCCTTTCTGGTAAGGAATGTTGTCATGTCCCCACCCTTCTACCGGTGAGAGGATGCGACTATAATGCTAAAATCCCAAGCAATATAGCCCCATGAACGTAAAATAAAATGCATTGGAAATAAACATACACAGATGCATTAATAAAACAAACACAGTTGCAAGGATTTAAACACAAGAATACTTATCTTAGAAGAAGCTTGTCCCACAGCTAGCTACGTCACTGCAATGTTCCACCCAAACATAGGCCAGTGTGCTCAACAATCGCTTAGCAACACTGCCACCCCCGAGCTAGGCATGATTCCAAAAGGAATAAGGGGAATAGTAGCAAGCGCACACTTAGCCAAGGGTACACAAAACTTAGCCATGCCAACACAGTTGGGTTTAGCAGGCTATTAGGGGGTTGAAAAGGTTGGCTGCTAAGCCAGTGAGCTCAATCCAAGAGCTATGGACACCTGCACTAGAACTAGCTTGACTTCTAAAACATCCACACACACCCAACACAAGGAAGCATTCCCTTCTCTTCTATACAGTCCCTCAGGCTATTCCTTCCCTTTCAGTGCTATTCAGGGGGTGTAAAGAAGAAAGTCATCCCTCTAGCTTTGTCTATGAGGCTCCTGCACACACCAAGTTTGTCAAGCAAGCTCAGACCCCATTTCCACACCCAAAGACAGTTCAAAGGCCAACAAACGGTGTGCACACAGCAACAACAGTTTTAGACTGAAGGAAAAACACTAAAAAGACCAAAATCGGGTATGGCAACTGGGTAGAAACAAATTAGGCTGAGCAACTCGAATTCTAGATTCGTTTATGGCCCTAACGTGGCCAAAACGACTTCAACATCACCCAAAATTTGTGGCTTGGTTCTCCCACTCATTGGGAAACACTAAACAATGAAATTCCCCACTATGGGCATGTGGAAACGACACCAAAATGCCCAGCAGAGATCCCAACCACTAGAAGATAATAAGAACACTTCACAACCATGGTAAAAACACATGAAACTGCAAAATTGTGAGTGGAAAATGCATCGATAGCTCCAAAAATGTGAGGAAAACCAACCCAATCCCTGGAATGAAAACACACACAGGAAGTTCTGGATGCCTGAGAGAGCTCACGTGAAGGAAAAATGGTGAGGAAAACATGCCAACGTGAAAGAATGGTAGAATGGCCTATGTTTTTAGGTTTTCTCTTGCCCAAGGAGTCAAAACGTGTTTCCCAAAAACTGATGGCTTCTCCAATTCGAATTTGGGTTGTCACACCTTGCCCATGCCATGCAATAACCAACCCAACCAATTTCTGGGAGTAATAAATGATTGGGTGGATGAGACAAGAAAGGTAGTTGACAGTTTGATGGGTTCTCCCTATGACATTTGGATTTTCCCCATTGGCCCAAAGGTTTGAATATTCCCCCCCCCAGCTTATCCTTAGGAAATCATGCCCCTTATCACTATTGTTGCATTGACATAGCTAGTTGTGGGTATTTTTAATTAAAATGCATATTTACATGATGTCCAATTTATAATGTGCCTGGAAAGCACAAAATACCATCAGCATCGATTTTAATTGCCGAACATATAACGTTAAATTGATGGTGGGGATTTTTCCTATAGTTCCACATCATTATTAATTACAATATATACATCACATACATTTAATGCAAATGGGGTCAAAATTGGGGTGTTACATTCCCCTCCCCTTCAATAACACTGTCCTTAGTGCTTTACAAAATTGAACAAAAATGCTCCATTGGCAACGCCTCAATGCTCCGCAGAGTTGAACAAAAATGGATGTGCCAATCACATGGCATCCTCCATCTCCCATGTAGCCTCTTCAGGATCGAAGTGCTCCCATTGCACCTTTACCTGCCCTATGGCTCCATTTCGGAGCATTGTGACTTTCCTGTCGAGGATGCGCATTGGCTCGATTTGGAACTCTCCCTCGGGTTCCACCGGAATCACATCCCAATTTAGCACATGGTTAGGATCATGTACATATTTCTTAAGCAAAGAAACATGAAAAACATTATGAGCTCTAGTGCTAGCAAACAATGCAAGCCTATATGAAACTGGCCCTATTCTTTCAAGCACTTCAAATAGACCACAATATCTAGGTGACATCTTGGCACAACTTCCAAGATTCAAGGAACTTTTCTTTTCTCTCACTTTGAGGTAAACATGATCCCCAACACTAAACTCTCTGTTCTCCCTATGCTTATCTGCATCGCTTTTCTGTTTGTCCTAAGCTGCTTTCAGATTCTGCTTGATCTTTACAACCTCTTGCTCCATTTCCTTCAGTAATTCTGGCCCAAGCACAATCTTGTTCACTGGATTATACCATATCACTAGTGTCCTACACCTTCTTCCATACAAAGCTTCATATGGACTCATCCCCAAGGATGCTTGCTGTCCATTATTATAAGAAAACTCTACCAAGTGTAGGTAATCTTCCCACTTGGTTGGTTTTTCCATCACATACATGCAAAGCATGTATTCAAGCACTTGATTCACCCTCTATGTCTACCCATCAGTCTGAGGATGGTACGCAGTGCTGAAATTCAACTTCGTACCCAAATCTATAAATAAACCCTTCCAGAAATTGGAGGTGAACTTGACATCTCTGTCAAAGACTGTTGCCTTAGGAAATCCATGCAATTTGAAAATCTCCTTCATGAATATTTTTTCAATGTCATTAGTCTTATGCGTAGACGTAACTGGTATAAAATGTGTTGCCTTTGTCAACTTGTCCACCACAACCATGATGGAATCATGTTGTCTCCAAGTCATTGGTAATCCTGTAATAAAATCCATGGAAATAACTTCCCATTTCCATACCGGAACCGACAAAGGCTGCAACAAACCTGCAGGGTGTTGATGCTCAACCTTTACCTGTTGACATTTCATGCACCTCGAAATGTACTCATCCATGTCCTTTTTCATTCCTGGCCAGAAATACTGCTTTCTAGTTGTAGCAATTGTCTTTTGATATCCTGGATGACCAAAATATAGAGTTTGGTGGATCTTGTCCATAACCATTCTCCTCAAATATTTTACATTTGGAATATAGAATCTTCCTTTATAAGTAAGAATTCCCTCTTCTTCCAATTTATACCCCTCATATATCTTCTCAAGACTTTGCTGCTACAATTTGTCTTTTACCTGCTCATACAACTCATCTCCAGTAGTATGATTAACAATCTGTTGCCCCAACTTTGACTGGAAAATATTGATGGATGCCACATGCATTTCCTGCACCTTCCTGTTGAGTGCATCAGCTACCTTATTCTCTTTTCCTTTTATGTGCTTGATTTTATAATCAAACTCACATAAAAACTCCAACCATCTAGCTTTCCTAGAATTTAATGTTGGCTGATCAAACAAGTACTTCAGACCACAATGGCATGTCCTTAGTTCAAATCTTCTGCCCATTAAGTAATGCCCCCAAATATTGAGTGCATGCACTATGGCTATAAGTTCTAGGTCATGAGTAGCATAGTTATTCTCATGCTCCTTCAGCTTTCTTGACTCATAACATATCATGTGGTTTTCTTGCATAAGGACTCCTCCAAGTCCTTACCCGCATGCATCAGTACACACCACAAAATATTTTTTTGGGTCTACAATATCCAATACTGGTGCACTTGTGAGAAGATTCTTCAACTGTTGGAATCTTTCTTCACACCTCGGTGTCCATTCAAAATTTATTCCCTTCTTTTGCAAAGAAGTGACTAGATGTGCAACCTTGGAGAATCCTTCAATGAATCTCCTATAGTTTCCTACAAGACCCATAAAAGATCTTCCATTTGTCACATTTCTCGGAGTAGGCCAATTCATAATGGCCTCAATATTCTCGGGGTCTACAAATATACCCTCATCTGAGATAATGTGACCCAAATAATGAATCCTATCTCTATAGAAGTCACACTTGCTCAACTTTGCATAGAACTGATGCTCCCTGAGCAATTGCAATGTCAATCTTAGATGATTTCCATGCTTTTCCTCATTCTTAGAATAAATAAGAATCTCATCAAGGAAAACAAGAACAAACTTGTACAAATACCTGATGAAGATGCTATTCATAAGGCACATAAATGTAGCTGGTACATTTGTGAGACCAAATCGTACCACTACAAACTCATAATGTCCATGGATACTTTGTTTTGAATGTTGTCTTATGAATGTCTTCATCCTTGATTCTCACTTGATGGTAACCAGACCTCAAGTCAATCTTTGAAATAACCTTTTCTCCCCTCATTTGATCAAAGAGGTCATCAATCCTAGGTAAAGGGTATTTGTTATTCACCGTGACTTTGTTCAATTTTCTGTAATCAAAACACAACTTGAGTGTACTATCTTTCTTCTTTACAAATAGAACTGGTGTTCCCCAAGGAGACACGCTTGACCTGATATACTTCTTCTCCAACAACTCTTGCAGTTGCATCTTTAACTCTAGCATTTCTGGTGTACTCATCCTGTAGGGTGTCTTGGACACTGGTTCTTCTCCTAGCACAAGTTCAATGGTGAAATCAATGTCCCTCTTTGGAGGAATCCCTGGAATCTCATTAGGAAACACATCCCTGAATTCCCACAACACATGAAATTCCTCCAACCTAGGATTTTCATCCTCTATTGCCTCCAAAATATGAGCTGCATGCAACTGGCAACCTTTCCTAGAAAATTTCTTCAATTGCATAGTTGAAATCTGCCTCACAGAAATCACCTTTGTAATGCCTCTTACAACTCTCCAGTTTCCTTCTTCATCCATGCATTCAAAATTCTTATTGTAACAATCAAGCTTTACCCTGTGATCTTCTAACCAATCCATTCCAATGAGAACATCATAGGAACAAAGTGGTAGAACATTCAGATCAACACAAGTGACCAACCCATTCATGACCAATGGACATTTCTCTACCACTTCACTAACCTTTCTCTTAGTTCCAGTGGCTATCTGGACTAACCAAGATTTTCTATGCTTTACCTTCTTAAAAGCACAAATCTCCACTACTCTAGGAGTAATGTACTTGTGAGTAGAACTAGGGTCAATCAGAATAGAAACAGATTGCTCAACAATCTTACATGCAACTTCAACCATAGTTGACTAGTGATATGCCTGGCAGTCCTCCATTGCTGCATAGATCCTAGGGACGAATCTTGCTACTTGACCCATTGTTTCTGCCTCTTGAATGTTGTAAGCTGGCCTTGCACTCTCATTCTCAAGTGGAAAATTCCTGTGCATGTGGGGTCCTTCACATTTCCAACATTGGAGTGGTCCTCTGTTCTGTTATGGTTCTCTGATATTTTCTCTAACCACTCTAGCTTGCTACTTCTCAGGCTTGGGATGGCTGCTTCTACTGATCCCTAAAGTTAGAAGGTTTAAAAACTTTCTTCCTTTGGTCAGACTTCTCGTTCTTCTTGTCCTTCCATGTCTTATGATAATCAGGTTTTCCTTTGATTTTCTCATAGAAATACTTAGCCTTCCTTATTGCTTCTTCAAGAGTTCTAGGTTCATAAAACTCAATTATGTAGCCTTTGTATGACTGGGGTAATCCACTCAGGAAACACTAGATCTTCACTTTTTCATCTTTGATGTACCTGACATACCTCAAAATTTCCAAGAACTTATTTGCATATTCTTCCATGGTCTGTTGTCCCACTCTCAGCTCATGGAAATCTTTAATCTTATCATCATAGTACCTGTCGAAAAGGTACTTCCGCTTGAAGTACTTATGGAACTGCTTCATACAATATTTCTTTCATTGATCTTCTTTACCTGCCTGAAGTGCTCCCACCATATGGATGTTCTTCCCATCAAATTGAATATAGCTACTCTAGCCTTCATATTTCCATAATAGTCTTGGACTTGGAAATATTTCCTCATCCAAAGAATCCAAGCTTCAGCTTCTTATGCATTCTTTATCTCCCCATTAAAGGTAGGAGGCCTTGCTTTCTTAAATTCATCACGTGAATGGTTCT
Source organism: Pseudotsuga menziesii (assembly GCA_001517045.1). NCBI lineage: Eukaryota > Viridiplantae > Streptophyta > Pinopsida > Pinales > Pinaceae > Pseudotsuga > Pseudotsuga menziesii. The sequence goes on along the minus strand of LPNX010607304.1, from coordinate 19,688 downwards.
TGTAACGCCTCTTCCTCTCATTCCCATGATATGAAGAGCTTGAATCGCTAGTGGGTCCTTCAGAGTCAGATGACCCACTAGGAGATCTCTTCCTCCTTTTGGTACTACTCTTACTACCTTCCAGTCTTACTGTCTGGTCCCTAGAGTTCGTCCGCTTCTGGATGTCCGTCAAGCTTTGCAACATGGCTGCATTCAATTGATTCTGCTCTTCCTAAGCCTTAACCAATCTTTCATTATCTACCCTGTAACTTTGCATCTCCACCCTTAGGATTCTCATGGTGGCTACAAAATCTGGGGGAGTCTCCTGAAATCTCCTCCCATTAGACTCTGTCTCAGCATTTCCAACTCGGATGTTTTCACCCATAACATCTTCCTCATGTTCATAGGGATCATGTGCATCATTCATGCTGTAGGTTCTCATGGCTGAACCAAAATCCAACTTTACTGATCTGCACTATGTGGATTGCTGCTCTCTTGAAGGTGACTATAATTCTTTAAAATGTGTTAATAAACACGATTGTTAGCTGCAAAACATTCACATGAATCATACATTACTTACCTTAACTTGGAAAAACCATACATTGACAACTTGCCCAAAACACATAATTTTCTTTTCACAAGAATGACTGTTTGAAGGGGATGATGTGGGTTAAGGGGGCTTGCCCCCTTGTGGCTTTCATGCAATCTGGTGCATAAAGCCATCGATTTCATGCAATATGGTGCATAAATAGGTTGTCATTTTTCACCCTTCGGGCCCCTAAAATCCCATTGAAAAACCCTGTTGAATTTCTTTGTTTCAGCCAAATTTTCAAAATTTTCACTCGCTGCATCGGAAATATTTTTGACTTTCACCCACTACAGTGACTCGATCCTTGTATTTGATCCATCGTAGAGGCTCCATTTTCATTTCTCATCCACCGCCGTAGCGGCTTGATCTTCCTTTCTCTTCCACCATCATAGTGGCTCGAGCTTCACCTTCCGTCCACCGTAGCGGCTCATTCTTCTTTTTCTAGCCGCTGCTACGACGACTCCGTTTTCAACTTTCAGCCATCGCGTATCGGCTCAACTCGGCCGATCTCATCGGCTCCTTCCTGAGTTTCCATCTGCCACATCAACTCTATTTTCCTTTTCCGCCAGCTGCCGTTGCGGCTCAAACTCTAACTTCCTTCCGCCACACATTGGCTCCGAGTCAAACTTACACCCGTGGTGTAGCGGCTTGAATTTCATCTCCTATTCATCGTTCTTGTGGTTTAGACTTCAACTTTTTGCCACCGCTACAGCTCAATTCTTTTCTTTCTCCCTCCGCCGTTGCAACTCGAATTTTGGTTTCCGGATGCTTCATCGGCTCAATCTTTGTATTCATTCTGCCACTGTAGAGGCTTCCTCTTTGGATTTTGCTCATCACCGTAGCTGCTCAAAGTTTCATTTCCTTCTGCCGCTTCCATACTTAGAAAGTTTTTCAAATTTTCTTTTCATTGGCTTGCCTCTCCCAATGCTTGTCAGCTCCACTCACCTGACGTTCACGGCTCAAACCCAAATTTCCATCCATCGTCGTTGGGAGAAACCTACTGAAGTCTCTGCTGCACCGACAAGGAGGAAATAACATAGTCGTTGTTGCGGCTCTCCTTCAGCCACCCCAACCACTTCAACGGCTGGTCTTGGGATTTCTCATTCGCCTAAAGGAGTTTTCATGCTCAGAAAAGTTTTCAATTTTTTTTCTATGTTTGCTATTATGGTTGAAAACCCACATAGGTTGATTTCTAGCCTCTAATAATTTCTCTTCATGGCCCATAGAGGTCCAAAGCTACAACCAAGTAGCTCTGATACCAATCTGTCATGTCCCCACCCTTTTACCAGCAAGAGGACGCGACTATAATGCTAACAATTCGGGAAATTTAGCCCCATGAACGTAAAATAAAATGCATTGGAAATAAACATACACGGATGCATTAATAAAACAAACACAGTTGCAAGAATTTAAACACAAGAATACTTTTCTTAGAAGACACTTTTCCTGCAACCAACTATGTCGCTGCAACGTTCCATCCAATCATATGCCAGTGTGCTCATCAATCACTCAGCAACATTGCCATCCCCGAGTTGGGCATGATTCCACAAGGAATAAGGGGAACAATAGCAAGTTCACACATAGCCAAGGGTACACAAAACTCAGCCATGCCAACACAGTTGGGTTTAGCAGGCTAATAGGGGGATGGAAAGGTTGGCTGCTAAGATAGTGAGCTCAATCTAAGAGCTATGGACACCTGCACCAAAACTAGCATGACTTCTAAAACATCCACACACACCCAACACAAGGAAGCATTCCATTCTCTTCTATACATTCCCTCGGGCTATGCCTTCCCTTCCAGTGCTATTCAAGGGGTGTAAAGAAGAAATCCAACCCTCTATCTCTATCTGTGAGGCTCCTACACACACCAGGTTTGTTAAGCAAGATTAGACCCCATTTCCACACCCAAAGAGAGTTCAAAGGAAAAGAAACGGTGTGCACATAGCAACAACAGTTATGGACTGAAGGAAAACACCACAGAGACCAAAATTAGGTATGGCAACTGGGTAGAAACAACTCATGTCAAGCAACTCGAATTCCAGAGTCGTTTATGGCCCTAACGTGGCCAAAATGACTTCAATAGCACCCAAAATTCATGGCTTAGTTCTCCCACTCCTTGGGAAACACTAAATAACAAAATTCCCCACTGTGGGCATGTGGAAATGACACCAAAATGCCTAACAGAGATCCAAGCCACTAGAAGCTAACAAGAACACTTCACAACCATGGTAAAAACACATGAAACTGCAAAATCATGAGTGGAAAATGCATCAGCAGATCCAAAAACGTGAGGAAAACCAACCCAATCCCTGGAATTACAAAAATGACCTCCCATCCATGGGAAAATGAACCCAACAACCAAAAATGTGGAATGAAAACACACACAGGAATTTTTGGATTCCTGAGAGAGCTCACATGAAGGAAAAATGGTGAGGGAAACATGCCAACATGAAAGAATGGTAGAATGGCCTACGTTTTTGGGTTTTTGCTTGCCCAAGGAGTCAAAATGGGTTTCCCAAAAACTGATGGCTTCTCTAATTCGAATTTGGGCTGTCACACCTTGCCCATCCCATGCAATAACCAACCCAACCAATTTCTGGCAGTAATAAATGATTGGGTGAATGAGATAAGAAAGGTAGTTGACAGTTTGATGGGTTCTCCCTCTGACATTTGGCTTTTCCCCATTGGCCCAAAGGTTTGAATATTCCCCCCCCATTATCCTTAGGAAATCATGCCCCTTCTCATTATTATTGCATTGACATAGTTGGTTGTGGGTATTTTTAATTAAAATGAATATTTACATGATTTCCAATTTATAATGTGCCTAGCTAGCACAAAACACCATCGGCATCGATTTTAATCATTGAAAATACAACCTTAAATCGATGGTGGGGCTTTTGCCTATAGCTCCACACCATGATTAATTACAATATATACATCATATACATTTAATGCAAACAGGATCAAAACGGGGGTGTTACAAATGCCCATAAAGGGGTATTTAGGAATTTGGGTGTATTTCTAGTAGATTTAAAACTAGTTCGCCTATGTGTTAAAGGGTTTTTTTTTGTGGATTCGGAAATACATGGATATGCTTGCATTTTGTGGGTCAAAAAAGCATGTGTTCAGACCTAATGTATGACAGAAGTTGGATCAAGTATGAGCAGTATATTTCTTAACATTCAAGTCAGCTCTGCCTCATAATAATATTGTTGGGACAAATGTGGATTAGAGCTTGCAAATGAATACAAACACAATTTTTGTTGCATGTATTTCCAGTAGGAAGTGAAGATGGAGTTAGCATCGTCACACACGAATATTTCGAACGAAGGTAGGTCAAATACAAAATTAGTTTTAGTGTCCTACTTACACTATCTTGTCCTATCCCCTGTAATGAGAAAGACTTCATATCTCTTCCCTATTAACAATGCACTCATATTGACTGCACTCCTGTTGACTTTATTATTTTAGGATTAGTGTAAAATTTTGGGAACAATTAGTGTAAACTTTGGATGGTAAGGAATTCCCATAATCAACCACAAGGTTACTGGATGGTAAGGCATGCCCATAAAGAGGTATTTTTGTATCTGAGTGACTTTCTAGTAGCTTTAAAACCAATTCTCCTGTGTTAAAGAGTGTTTTTCCGTGGATTCAAAATTACATAAAATTGCTTGAATTTTGTGGGTGAAAAAAACTTGTGTTCAGACCTAATGTATGACATAAGTTGGATCAAGTATGAGCAACCTGTTTCTCAACATTCCAATTAGCTCTGCCTCAAAATAATATTCAAGGGACAAATGTGGATGAGAGCTTGCAGATGAATAAAACCACGATTGTTGTTGTGTGTATTTCCTGTAGGAATTGAAGATGGAGTTAGCATTGTCACACGCATATTTACAACAAAGCTAAGTTAAATACAAAATTATTTTAGTGTCCTAGTTACACTATCTTGTCCTATCCCTTGTCATGAGAAATACTTCATGTCCCTTCCCTACGATGAGTGCACTCCTATTGACTTTGTTATTTTAGGATTAGTCTAAAGTTCTGGGCACATTCCTATGTATTAGTGTAAAATTTTGGGCACAATTAGTGTAAAATTTGGATGGTAAGGCATGACCATAATCAACCACAAGATTACTAACTGGTAAGGCATGTCCATAAAGGGGTATTTATGGATCTGGATGTATTTTTAGTAGCTTTAAAACTAGTTATCCTATGTGTTAAATGGTGTTTTTCTGTGGATTCAGAATTACATGGTTATGTTTGAATTTTGTGGGTCAAAACAACTTTTTGTTTAGACCTTATGTATGAAAGAAGTTGGATCAAGTATGAGCATCATGTTTCTTAACATTCTAGTCAGTTATGCCTCAAAATAATATTCATGAGACAAATGTGGATGAGAGATTGCATATGAATACAAACATGATTGTTGCTGTGTGTATTTCCAATAGGAAGTGAAGATAGACTTAGTAGTGTCACACAAGCCTTATTTCCAACAAATCTAGGTCATATACACAATTAGTTTTAGTGTCCTAGTTATACTATTGTGTCTTATCCCATGTCATGGGAAAGACTTCACATCCCTTCCCTATGATCAGTGCACTCCAATTGATTGCACTTCTATTGACTTTGTTATTTTAGGATTAGTGTAAAGTTTTGGGAACATTCCTATGTATTAGTGTAAGATTAATGTAAATTTTTGGGCACAATTAGTGTAAAATTTGGTTGGTAAGGCATTCCTATAATCAACCACAAGGTTACTGGCTGGTAAGGAATTCCCATAAAGGGGTATTTCTGGATATGGGTGTATTTCTAGTAGCTTTAAAACCAATTATCCTATGTGTTAAAGGCTGTTTTCCTATGTATTCAAAATTGCATGGATATGCTTGAATTTTGTGGGTCAAACAGCTTGTGTTTAGACCTAATGTATGGCAGAAGTTGGATCAATTATGGAAATCCTGTTTCTTAACATTCCAGTCAGCTCTTCCTCAAAATAATATTTAGGGGGAAAATGTGGATGAGAGCTTGTAGATGCATACAAACACGATTGGTGTTGTGTATTTCCAGTAGGAAGTGAAGAAGGACTTAGCATTTTCACACAAGCATATTTCAAATGAAGATAGGTCATATACACGATTAGTTTTAGTGTCCTAGTTACACTATCTTATCCTATCCACTGAAACGAGAAAGAATTCATATCCCTTCTGTATGATGAGTGCACTCCTATTGACTTTGTTATTTTAGGATTAGTGTAAAGTATTGGGCACATTCCTATGTATTAGTATAAAACTAGTGTAAAATTTTGGGCACAATTAGTGTAAATTTGGATGGTAAGGCATGACCATAATCAACCACAAGGTTATTGGTTGGTAAGGCATGCCCATAAAGGGGTATTTACAGATTGGGTGTATTTCTAGTTGCTTTAAAACCAATTCTCCTATGTGTTAAAGGGTGTTTTTCTGTGTATTCAAAATTACATGGATGTGCTTGAGTTTTGTGGGTCAAAATAGCTTGAGTTCAGACCTAATGTATGACAGAAGTTGGATCAAGTATGAGCAACATGTTTCTTAACAATCTAGTCAACTCTGCCTCAAAATTATATTCAAGGGACAAATGTGGATGAGATCTTGCAGATGAATACAAACACAGTTTTTTATTTGTGTATTTCCAGTAGGAAGTGAAGATGGAGTTATCATTGTCACACAAGCATATTTCCAATGAAGCTAGGATGTATATAGAATTAGTTTTAGTGTCCTAGTTACACTATCTTGTCCTATCCCCTGTCATGAGAAAAACTTCATATCCCTTCTGTATGATGAGCGCACTCTTATTGAATGCACTCCTATTGACTTTGTTATGTTAGGACTAGTGTAAAGTTTTGGGAACATTCCTATGTGTCAGTGTAAAAGCAGTGTAAACTTTTGGGCACAATTAGTGTAAAATTTGGCTGGTAAGGCATGGCCATAATCAACCACAAGATTATTGGCTGGTAATGCATGCCCATAAAGGGGTATTTATGGATTTGGGTGTATTTATAGTAGCTTTAAAACTAGTTCTCCTATGACCATGATAGAGTTTTTTATGACACTCTGTTAGGATTCTTGTCAACCATTTTTTCCCTTATAGTAATTCAGATTTCCAAATACGACTATGCACAACTTCAAGATAACATGATCCATGAACAACTATCAAATTTCCCTTCCTTAAAGTACTTCAGATATCAATCCTATATATTGTATTTGATATTGTACAACCAACTTTAGTCTTTTCAAGATATATATATTCAAGCTTACCCCTAGAAGTCAGTAATTCACTTGACCTGGAATTCAGTAATTCATAGGGCAACCAAATAATACATGTTTCAGCGATTTTGTAAACAAGGCTATGATTGTTTTTTACACTCTGCTACATGACACCCCTCCCCAAAGGGTCTTATTTTAATACAAGGTTTTTGTAGATGAGTCAGGATAAATGGGTGGGGGATTGGTTCTTATATGAAGTTCACGAATAAATTAGGATTTATTGTTATGAATTGGAACCGTACCAGTTTCCTGCTTTCTTGACCCCCAGGATGTTTTCTTTGGAGTACATCAGCCAAATATTTGACTCATATTTTATCCACTTTGTTAAGAATAAAATCACCATTCCTTCCATGCTATCAAAGGAGGTGGGACCTTTTATTGTCAAATAAAGAAAAACATAATCAATTGCCAAAGACATGTTGAAGGGGCTCAGTCTCCCAAATGGAAAAAAATTGGTGTATAATCCTCATAACTTCATCTCTAGAAAAAAGGTAGAAGGTGAAGCTAGTAAAGTATATTCATCGGCCTAATGAGGAACTAGAAAAACTTGCCAACCTGGAAAATTGGGATGAAATTAAGAAGATTATGTAACTAGGGAATGAACAACAGTCATAGGTCATCCAGGCTCTAAAGAAGTAGGATATTGGGATTAAAAACTCAGTGGTAGATATACAATCAAATATGGAGAAACATGAGCAAATCCTAGACCAAATTAGGAGCAAGAAAAGTAGGGTTGAGTTACAAGGAACCATAATTGAACACCAAGGGAAAGAGGCCTCCTCTAGTAGACCTAGTCTCAATGTTAAACAACTCCCTACATCATCTCTTCTCTCATAAGGACAATTATCTTATGAACAAAGCACTTCAAAAGAAAATTTTGGCTTATTTTCCCAATACATAGACATAAAGAATCAAATCTTTCACTTAAGGATGGATTTGTACCCTAAACCATGGACTTCAAGTGGAGAACAATCAAGGTTGTTTTATGCTTTGGATATGAAAGAAGGATTTTTTAATATGGTTGTTGTGTATCCCTCAACAACATAAGGGACAAGGACTATAGGAGACTATAAACATACTTAATTCATTGTAGATATAGACACTCTCAATCCTGCATATAAGATTGAATGTCATAGACAAATAGGGGAGATTTTATTTAGGGATGTGTTAAAGTGAATTGTTAACTCCAATAAGATTCAATCCATAATGAAAAATATTGAAAAGTAGCTAAAGCAAGAGAAAGTGGCTAAGAAAGAAAAGCAGTTGAGGATTACTGAACTTGAATAGAAATTTTGGAAATGGGAGTAGTTCATAGCAACTCTGTGTATATCCAATCCTTGATAAAGGAAAAGGATACGTAAATTGAGGTGATAAAGAAAATGATTCAAATTGCTTGGAACATAACATTTACAAACAACTGAACTGTTCATAGTGGATAAATAGAAAGAGAAGTTGTATAAACAAATGAAGGCATACACAGATATTTTTGATAATATTCAAAAAGAAAATAATGACCTTAAAGAATAAAACCTCATTGATAATCTCTAGAAGTTCCACATTACAATTTGCACCAGTTGATCCTATACATCAATTAGCTAAAGTTTTGGCATATATGAATCTAAAGGAAGTAGAAGTGAGAAATCTAAAGGAAAAACTCAAGAATAAATATGAGGAGATCTTGGTCCTACATGATATAGTCAAGAAGAGAGAAGCCATTATCATAGAATTGTAGGATACCAAGACAAAGTTGCAAAAATACATGTACCAGGAAACAAAGAGACTAGTAGGAATGGCTTCTCTAAAGGGGGGTAAACATCTATTATGGGACCAAATAGTTGTAAATTTGAAAAAATACTACATCTACTTTGTCATTGTCCAATATCAATATGTGTTCGCTGCTACTTCTATGTAGGATATAATAGAAACTTGGAATGAAATGGAAAAAAATCTAGATATTGCAAATGCAACGATTAATATTCTAAATGCCAAAACTAGGGAATAATTGGAATCCCTAGGAGTGAGGGAAAAGACCAATATAATCATCAAGTCCAACAAGGTTGTTACCAAAAGGAATATGGAAGAGAAATATCAAGAAAAGGCACAACAACTATAAAGGGATGGGGTATCTTTTAGAGCCATCTCCACATATGTCATAATCCAATGCCTCCCTTCTCATTGGGATTGTAATGGGAACATGTACCCTGAAGAGAATAATGATAACATGATAACTTAATATAAAAGCAATGATTTAAATAGAAATGGAAGGAGTATCGAAAGGACAGGTTAAAATGGAAGAGTTGGGTGATTATTTAGAGTTGTTGGAACATATAAATGTCATATTTAAAAAAAATCCTCCCCTAACCTAAGATCACTTTATAGATCTAGATATAGAAATAAAAAAAATGAAAACCCATACTACCCTGTGGGAAAATCATGGAAGGGTATTGCCAAATATCCAACATTATCTCAAGCAGAAAAAGGAGTACAAGGAGCACAAATGGCATCCTCTTCTCATCCAACTCAACAAATATGAACACGAAAGAATCAATAATATACTTGTAACCTTCAAGCCTCAACCTTAGATCCAAATCAACATAGTTAATCTAAGAGGTTGAGCATCTACCATGGTAAAATTTCCAAGAATCAAGAAGTGGTATCAAGAATTCAAGAAGTGGTTTTGAAGAAGGAAGAAACTATAAAGGAGAGGTGCGAGTCATCCAACATGGATCTAGTAGTTTTTGGGAAAAAGCTGATTCTCAAGAGTGCAAGGTCAAAGAAAATACTCCAAGATAGAATATATATTATAAAAAATATAATAGACTTCAAGAGATTCAAACTCCCAGTTTGTATCAACCAATGAAAACCTCATGTGCTTTGTTCTTCTTCTGTAATTCCATATGTATTCCAAACCATGCAATCTGTACTTTTCATTAATAAAATCTCATGGAAACAAATTTTCCATCATATCTATAGTATATGTATGACATGTATCTCTGAATGGAATTGATTTCATCATTATGACCAGTTTCCTTCTTATGAATGCTTATGTATTCAATGGTGTTGAAGTAGTCATATATTGTTTAATGTGTTAATATTCTAGATATCATTTTCCATGTGCTTCACTAAGATCATATTTACTTTTATTAACTATAGAATTCGAATTGCTTAGTATGTTCTTCTTTATTCATGTGAATATCTTGTATATTTCATTTTGTTTCCATATATTCTTCCATACATCTCCCTCAAATCAAGATACCTAAATACAAATGAGAAAATGCCTCTTGAAGTTGAAAGTCTTATCATCATCCTGTTAATATGTTCTATGTAGTTGAGAAAAATGAAAGATTTTTTAAAGATTATGTTGCTTAAATAGAAAGGGCTCTAAATATTAGTAAAATTGAGTTTCTATCTGCATTGATAGATTTCCTTCACATCAAGGAACTTCTCATGTGTTAATACGATCCACAATTGGCCCAAGCCTTTCTAGCATTTTTCAATTACATTTGAATTTTCTATGAAGTGATCCTAATTTTCAAAGCTAGGGATAGTGACAATATGCTCATTCATTATAGGTATTTCATTTTTATTTAATTTTATTGGGTAAAATAATTTATGAAAATTTATCGATTCTAAATAATTGGATCTAGATCATAATTTCAATTAGTTTTGTGGAAACTTAACGAGAATTGAGTAGAAATAAGATAATGGCGATGTATAAAGGAAACTATTTTCCATTTAGTTATATTTGACATTATTTTTACTAGGTAAATCAAATGAAATTGCATCATGGAATTCTCCACATAATTTGGGAAGCTTAGCTTAATGTTGTACTACTATTATGCCATTTGACATTGGCCAAGTTTTCAGCAATGCAACTTCTTCACATGATATTACATATAATTTTATGACTAAATCAAGTTGGCTTGATCCTATATATCTTTCTTGTTTTTGCTTCCTTTTAAGATGATGTTCATCAAGATTGGACTCGATGAAAAAGAACATTGGGATCATGATTGTTATATATGATTAAATTTTGTATATGAGTTAAATAATGCTTAAACACTTGTAAAACAATTTTGTTTTTTTTTAATCTTTCTGAATATTTCATCTCTGAATTACCATGCCTTTTTTCTCCCGTATTTATGGTTTTCCAATCCTACCAAGAATGCTGAAATGATATTCCAAAATGCATATTTTTGTAACTTAATACATTGTGAATATTGTAGAACTGCATATCATATTGCACAAAAAAGTGAAAATATGATACACAGTTCTGGCCAAACCAAATATTCATAGCTTGAAAAAATGTTGTGTTCATTGTTAGATTTAGTAACAGAAGTAGAACCATCCATCAAAATTTTATTACAAGTGAAGTTACCAGGATATTGATATGTTGGATATTAGTTTGAATGGCATACTATGATAAAAAGAATTTTGAAACATTTCTACTCCATTAAAAATGATCTTAGTTGACATATTAGGTTTTAAAACACACCTATGCTCAAATTTGCTACTATTGAATAGGTTTGATTGTGTAAATTGTGATTACTTGAAAGAGAATAACACTATGTTGTCTTTATATAGTCATGACATTTTTAACGACAAAACCTCTTCACTTATGGAGCTGGTACCCATTTATGATTATGTCGACATTTTAACTTGTAAATAGATTTAGCAACAATGTAAGCATTGTTTCCTTATGTAAAATAACTTGAATGAGCAACTATAACTACTTGTATTGGATCTGAAAGAATTCCTATGCTTCATTTTGAACTCTTAGTATATTTTTCATCTTTTGTATAAGTTGTATAATTCTTAAAATTTACCGTTCTTAAATGTCTTTGTGCATGTGTAGTATAAAGGATGTTACATTGGTCTAAGCCTTTAGAGTGATACCTAGTTCTCCAAAAGCTGTAATGGTACCAATAATCTCACTAAGAGCAAATGATACACTTGGGACATAATGTGTGCGGGTTATAGGTGTAATAATTGGCCTTGGATGCACAAAATATTCTTTTAAGGCCTAAAGCCTATATTTCCTCTCACCAACATGTTGAGGACCCCTTGATCCATACCTTGTGCTTGAAAAGTGTAATGGTGCACATGACCACACTTGGAGGGCAAATATCTCTTTGGAGGTCATGTTTTTTGGTTTGAGGTGTTTCTCTTGGGACTTGATTCCTTAAATACTTATTTATGGAACAAGATGTAAGTTTCCCTCTTAACCATATCTAGGACCTCAAAACCATACATAGTACTAAACACTTCATAATATCATTAGTATACCCATTTAGAGGGGAATAATATGGTTAATACATCACATGTGGTATATCAAGTTATCATTCTTGAATCTAGATGCTTACAAGATTTCTTTATGGTGCAAAGTAAAACATTCCTCCTTTAACCATGTTTAGCGCCCAAAGAATCTTGTGCCTAGTATAAAAAATTTCCTAATGGCACTTATATCCCTACTCAAAGTAATGGATAATTTTGAGAGTTCTTCTAGGGTGGTTCAAGCTGTTTCTCAGTCACTTATTGCCAAAAGATTACTTTAGGGTTTAATAATCACATTTCCTCCCATGATGATATTAAGTACCTCGAGACATGTAACTAGAGTTCAAAATATTCTAATAATGCATGCATCCTTAATTAGAAGAAAATGACACCCTCAAGATTTCTTATGTGGTAGTTTAAGTCATTGTTCTTCACCCTATATTTTTAGAAGCTTCCTTTACAACCTAAGTCTTGGGGTTCCAACCCAAACCATGTCTAAGGACTTGAGACTAATACCTAGTGTCACTAATATCCTTAGCCATAGATGAAGGATATCATTAGAAGATCATATATGGTGGTTTGAGGTGTCCTTCTTAACCCTTGATATCTAGAAGCATCCTTTATAGTCTAAAAACCAAGTTTCCTCCCCTTAGAATGACAAGGACAATAACACCCATACCTAATGCATAGATCCTCCAAATACTATTATAATTCTCATTTGGAGGTGAAAAATATACATTAAGAAAAGAGGTAAAAAAGATATATGATTTATAAATTTTACTCAAAATAGTGTGTATGTTTCTAAAACATATATGTGTACCTATATAGTCCTTATCCTTAAATAAATAAAATGGTACAATAAAAAATGAAATATTCTAAAAATATAAATTCTAGTCACCGTCCAATATCTATTCATTTTTCATTAATTGGATATTGAAAACTGTGTCAATTACAAATTTAATGCTTTATCAAAACTAACTATATTAACTATATTTACATACTTTGTAAGAGAATTTAAAGACAGCTTCCTTCCAAACTTCTTTGAACTACCTCATAAACAGTTAAAACTATTCAGGGAAATCCTTATTATAGCCTTCCTCCCCTCTCAACTTCTCTACTTAGTCATATATTGTGAAGTAATCCTTATTATCACGTGTTAGAGCGTTGTGACGGACTCCCTCCGCTTGATTATAATAATTTTCCACGAGAGTATGAATTTACATTTACTTGCATACTTCCTTTAAAAAAATGACTGTTTAGTGCGGCAAAAATTTGTTGCGTGCACTAACGGTTTCTTAAATATTTTTTGGTTACATCCATTTATAAGATTTAATAAATATTTAAAAAATAAAAATAAATAATATTTAAAAAAAATTATTTAAACTAAATTATTTTTTATATAAAATTTAATTTAAATTTTAAATACATTAAAAATTTAATCATATTTTAAATAAATTGTATTTAATAAAACGAACAACACCATCAATCTTGCATTTCCACCATCATCTAATGAAATATTCGAACATCTGTATATTTATGTTAATTTTGTTTAGTTCAATGCTCATTCAATGCATACCATAGATACAAGATAGTATTTATTTGAGTTCATTTTATTTTCACTATATTTAGAATTTTGAATAGGTTAATAGAGAAATGTATCACATTTAGAATGTTTACCCAAAGCTAATAAATAAATTTACCTATTTTATTTGAAATTATATTTAAAAAATTAATTAAAATTGATAATTCAAAATTAAGCTTTACTTGCATTAAAGGATACATTTTACAAGCTCATTAGAGAGAAGATGTGTAACTTCCTCTCATCCTAGAACTGATACTATACTCTATAAACAAAATCAATAAATATTATAAAAAATAACATATAGATTCAAATTAAATTTCATTACGTCGATAGGCGTTTATCAATGGTATTTTGGGGGATGGACTTGCTTGAGCAGATCATCAAGATCCTGCAAATCCCGCCAAGTGGATGCTCAAGATCATCTGAATCGTCTGATCTTTTAACACTCCTAACTAGCCGTAGAGTTAGGAGTTTGTTAGGAGATGATTATGCGCGTGAGGAGTTGTTAGCCGCCGGCCAGCACATGGAGGAAATAGAGCAGATCTCGCGACGAGTCTGTTAGCCGCTGAGGAATTTGGTGGTGGAATCGTTAGACTCTGTTCACCGCCGAGGAGTCGTGGAGGAGATACGTGGTGGTGGAAGAGATACCTGGACGGGTGGAAAATTCAGTAACTGAATGTATACAGGTGGCAATTTACATAACTGTTCTGCCATTACATCCCACCACCAGTATCAGCAAGCATAATCGTCCATCTCGAAGCGCAGATAGCTATACGTTCTCGCATTCTTCTCTCCAGAAATCTACAAATGCACAATTGCATGTTCAATCTCAGGCGATGGCATCTCCAACCAAATATTCATTTCCGGAAAATGATCATCTTCATCTGGAAATGTTCATTCTGGTGCGATCCCTTTAGTTTCTAGGTCTGCCGCTCATGCATCATACCGAGTAGACGAAGATACCGTGAGCACTTCGGCAAAGATGTATCACTTAGCCGTAGATGGTGATGAGAGGATTCCTTCCATTGTTCCTCGCTACATGGCGAAGACGCAGTCAGAAATAGCCAAATCACGCTCTCATAGCGCGCCCAGCGAGAGACAGTCTAATGCTTCCAAGAAGGATTCATTGAGATATGGAAGGAGCCGTCTCTCGTATGCTTCTGTAACAGAGTTTCCGTCCACAAGTGCAGAGTGTGCATGGTTATGCCATGGAGAGTGTCTGAGTAAGTGATTGTTATCTTTACATACTGTTTAGGTAGAAAAGGTTGATGTCACTATATGGTCTCTTCTTCTCACAGTCAAACATACATGTGCCCATTTATATTACCTACTGTTTTGAACGTTTATCTGGAATTTTCTTTTTATTTCGTTCAAAGTCAAAATGGGTGGGTACCGCTCTATTGTCTCACAGGTTGCGTCACATTTTGTACGGGTTGTGTGGCCATGTCACAAGGGTTCTGTGAAGTATAGTTGAAAATAAAAAAATTCTTTTAACATCAATCTGCAGGATATTGGAGCGAATCTCAAAGAAGTGGGTAAAGCTTTATACAGAGAACAGAATGAATGAACATATGCACTATTGAAAGAGGGCCTGCTTCAATTAAGTGAGAACATAATGAAAGAACATATGCACTATTGAAAGAGGGTTTTCTTCAATTAAGTGAGACAGCAATTTATCGAGTTGACTATTTTTCCTTGTTTCTTGCTGGTTTTTACTATTTTTTGCCACTAATCTTTATTGAATTTTTAAAATGTCTAAAAGTATTGATATATTTTATATTTTACAGTGTATAGATGTTGAGGGTTTACATGTCAAGAGATTTAGTGTTTAAAAATTTTTAAGAAAAAATTACAAATTTTGTAAATTAAATTTATTTATTCCTTCCATTGTTCCTCGCTACATGGCGAAGACGCAGTCGAAAATATCCAAATCACGCTCTCATAGCGTGCCCAGCGAGAGACAGTCTAATGCTTCCAAGAAGGATTCATTGAGATATGGAAGGAGCCGTCTCTCGTATGCTTCTGTAACAGAGTTTCCGTCCACAAGTGCAGAGTGTGCATGGTTATGCCATGGAGAGTGTCTAAGTAAGTGATTGTTATCTTTACATATTGTTTAGGTAGAAAAGGTTGACCAATTCGACTTTTCAACCTGCTAATACATATATATTATATATCTTATTCTACTTAATCCAAATATTTTCAAAATCTTACATTAATTTCTATTTATGCTTCAAACACTTACTTTCACATATACGCTTATAAATGTCTTGACTTTTCAAGAAAACGTATATTGCAGGTGTAGTTCAGAACTTTACTTTCAGATCTATCATTTAATACCAAAAAACATGTATTGCATGTATATATTTTTGTGTGTTTCAGAACTTCAGGTTGTCAGGATTACTAGGTAAACTAAATTTGACAAATTGAAATTTTGTTTGGACCTCGTAGGCCCTTATGTAAAATATATTTGATATCTTGCAATTTTCTGTTTCTCCGAGGCCGGTACGTAAAATATATTGGACAGCTTGCAATATTCTGGATCTTGCAGGCCCTTCGCTAAATATGGATAGTTTTGTATGGTTTAACATGTTATGGAGTACATTTTTGTATGGTTTTGTATCCGAACTTTTGGGATGTAAAATTTTCCTCGATACCTTCCCAATTGAAAAGTGTTTGAAGATTATTAATCCCAACGTGACGCCAGATCTTCTCGACGTTTTAATTGCAATCTGTGCAGATGAAGATACGGAGTTTCAAATGAAACAAAAACGCATTAAAGGCGTCATTGCTGTAGGTTAAAGTTATATTTCATGATCCAAGATATGTTTGCCCAACTCAATACACGATCCATGGTGAAAAGGAAAGCGGAAGGAGCCTTCATATATTCATGTGGACGGAAGATTCGATCTTCTATAAAGATTATGATATCTATTTAGATTGCATCAATATCTGTTCCATTAAGTCCGTTGAAAGGGGATGGCTTGTGATAAAACGACAAACGCCTCTTAAAAGTTTGTAAAGAATTTGTCTCCGCATTTCCATAAACATTTATAAACTTTGAAGGTATTTTCAAAGTGTTTAGTAATGAGAATTTCCAGTCACCAATTGTGTGCCTGTTTTTTATTAGCTTTCTCATTTTCATATGTTGAAAATATTTACTATGATGTTAATGGGAGTGTCGTAAAATAATACTTTTTATCATGGATATATGGAATTGAAAGCCATTATTCAATTCAATTTATATGGCAGACCTTCCTTCCACATGACCTCCAAAGCCCACGCGTCATGAAAACTATTAGAGTGATAATAGTTTTCTTATTAAAACAATTCCTTTATTTTCTTAGTGGGAATCAAATGTTTTCACCTCTGGAGTTTTCGATAAAAAAAATAGTGTATATTTTTTTTGTTGAATTAATAAAAGTTAAATTTAATTTATTTTAATGAGATGATATTTTTAGATGAAACAAAGTTTCATCTTAATTTATTTAATTATTTTTAAAATTTAAGGATCTAGACAATTTTTTTAATTGAAGGATCTAAATCATTTCAAAATAGTACAAAAGGCTCAAAACTTTTAAGGATAATTAGTATTTCTTTTAATAAACTATATTGTACAAAAATACCTTAGCTTGTTTTTGAGTGATATATACATAGTATGTTTCAAAAAGAAGGTCTACAAAAAGAAAGTCTGCAAATAGTAAAGAAGGTTTACAAAAAGAAAGTTTGCAAATAGTGATCTTCATCAAATATATGCATCTTGGGTGGTTGAATTTGTATGTCATTTCCATATTCAATTTCCTCAACGCAATCCCAAATTCTCTAGAAATTCTTTGTCATATGAATCCCCATTTTGGAGAGAGAACCAACAATCATGTTCCTCTCCCTATAATCATGACAAAAAAATATCATTGAACAGTTCCATATATGGAAGAATGTATTCAAAGAGTGGCTTGAAAATAATGTTTTTTGGAGGCTTCTTTAATCTGGACCAAGCAATCACTACCAAAGAGTCCCCGAAGACCTCTATCGTTGAACACCTTTAGAAATTGTGAAATGGAGGAAAAGTCTTAGGGCTTTCATCTCCGCCATATTATTAGAATCGCTTCCAATTCCTACAAAAATATTTATGCCAATGACCCTCTTATAAGTAAAGAATACCTCCTGCACTGCCCACCCACCGTAGGCATTCCGTGTTTATCTCGTATGACTCTGTTTATTTGTAGCCTTTACCTGAGGAATAGTATGCAAGATAGCCACAATTTTTTAAGCATATACCATTGTAGGAACTTTGACATTTTGAAAGATAGCTTTGTTCCTTACCACCTAGAAATCATGCGTTATATCACATTACGACGTTAAGTCGTTGTTACAGTGTTTGGTTAGTATATGTCAACACAGCCAAAGATGTGACACATTAATAATGTGATAGTGGGCGTTTAATAAGCGTTATGTCACATTGTGACGTTTACCTTAGGTTATGTTACCTTAGCGACATTCATCAAGGGTTATGTCACATTGCGATAATGTCCAAGATGTATCACATTAATAATGTGTCTTTGGATGTTGCAATAATTTTCTTGATATATAATTTCAATATATAAGTAAGTTTATGATAATCAATCTTATTTAAACATTATGTTGGATTGTGACATTCCTCAATAGTGCATTCCTTAACGGTTTAGTGCATTCCTTAACGGTTTTGCT
Organism: Pseudotsuga menziesii; assembly: GCA_001517045.1. Taxonomy (NCBI): domain Eukaryota; kingdom Viridiplantae; phylum Streptophyta; class Pinopsida; order Pinales; family Pinaceae; genus Pseudotsuga; species Pseudotsuga menziesii. Next base: position 1,258 of record LPNX010607304.1, on the reverse strand, counting down.
GCATTGGGACATTCATCGCAATGATTGAAACATTTATTCATGGATATTAAAATTCATCATTCCTCAATGCTTATCTCACATTATTCACCATCATGTTGTAATAATTCTCTTGATATATTTGTAATAATTCTCTTGATATATATATATATATATATATATATATATATATATATAGTTGTTTGACAAAATAAATGGTTTAAACTAGTAATGTAGAATGTTATGTCGCGTTGTGATGTTTGTCAAGGTTTACGTTTCACTGTGATGTTATCGAGGGTTATATCACATTACGAGGTTAAGCCATGGTTTGTTACAGTGGGCGTTTAATAAGCGTTATGTCGCATTGTGACGTTTATCACGGGTTATGTTACATTAGCGACATTCATCAATGGTCGTGTCACATTGTCATATTTGTCAAGAGTTATGTCGCATTGTGATGTTTATCAAGGTTGACGTTTCCCTATGGCGTTATCAAGGGTTATATCACATTACGAGGTTAAGCCATGGTTCATTACAGTGGGCATTTAATAAGTGTTATGTCGCATTGTGACGTTAATGACAGGTTATGTTACATTAGCGACATTCATCAAGGGTTATGTCACATTGTGATATTTGTCAAGAGTTATGTCACATTGTCATACTTGTCAAAGGTTTTGTCGCAGTGTGATGTTTATCAATGTTGACGTTTCAGTGCGATGTTATCGAGGGTTGTATCGCATTACGATTAAGCCATGGTTTGTTATAGTGGGCGTTTAATAAGCATTATGTCGAATTGTGATGTTTATCACAACTTATGTTCCGTTAGTGACATTCATCAAGGGTTATGCACATTGTGATATTTGTGAAGGGTTATGTCGCATTGTGATGTTTATCAAGGTTTATGTTTCACTATGATGTTATCGAGGGTTATATCATATTACGACGTTAAGCCATCATTTGTTACAGTGGGTGTTTAATAAGCGTTATGTCGCATTGTGACGTTTATCAAAATTAATAATTATGATTTTTATTAAGGGTTATGTCACATTGTGATGTTTATCAAGGTTTACGTTTCACTGTGATGTTATCGAGGGTTATGCAACATTACAATGTTAATCCATGGTTTGTTACAGTGGGTGTTTAATAAGCGTTATGTCACATTGTGACATTTATCACGGGTAGTGTTACATTAGCGACATTCATCAAGGGTTATGTCACATTGTGATATTTGTCAAGGGTTATGTCACACTGTGATGTTTATCAAGGTTTACGTTTCACTATG